>JAVSCE010015894.1:0-221242 GCA_032199065.1 Smutsia gigantea | reverse complement strand
TCGTGATTTTTCCTTTTCATTTCTGATTCTGTTTATGTGTGTAGATTCTCTTTTTCTCTTAATGAGTCTGGCTAGGGGTTTATCTATTTTGTTTATTTTTCAAAGAACCAGCTCTTGGTTTTATTGATTTTTTCTATTGTTTTATTCTTCTCAATTTTATTTATTTCTTCTCTAATCTTTATTATTTCCCTCCTTCTGGTGTCTTTGGGCCTCATTTGTTCTTCTTTTTCCAATTTCAGTAATTGTGTCTTTAGACTATTCATTTGGGATTGTTCTTCCTTCTTTAAATAGGCCTGGATTGCAATATACTTTCCTCTTAGAACTGCCTTTGCTGCGTCCCACAGAAGTTGTGGCTTTGTGTTGTTGTTGTCATTAGTGTCCATATATTCTTTGATTTCTGTTTTGATTTGGTCGTTAACCCATTGGTTAATTAGGAGAATGTTGTTAAGTCTCCATGTATTTGTGAGCCTTTTTGATTTCTTTCTAAAATTTATTTCTATTTTTATACCTTGGTGATCTGAGAAGTTGGTTGGTAGGATTTCAATATTTTTGAAATTACTGAGATTCTTTTTGTGGCCTAGTATGTGGTCTATTCTGGAAAATGTTCCATGTGTATTTGAGAAGAATGTGTATCCTGCTGCTTTTGGGTGTAGAGTTCTGTAGATGTCTGTTAGGTCCATCTGTTCCAGTGTGTTGTTCAGTGCCTTTGTGTCTTTACTTATTTTCTGTCTGGTTGATCTGTCCTTTGAAGTGAGTGGTGTGTTGAAGTCTCCTAAAAGGACTGCATTGCTTTATATTTCCTCCTTTAATTCTGTTAGTATTTGTCTCACATATGCTGGCACTCCTGTGTTGGGTGCATATATATTTATAATGGTTATATCCTCTTGTTGGACTGGTCCCTTTATCATTATGTAATGTCCTTCTTTATCTCTTGCTACTTTCTTCGTTTTGAAGTCTATTTTGTCTGATACAAGTACTGCAACACCTGCTTTTTTCTCCTTGTTGTTTGCATGAAATATCTTTTTCCATCCCTTCATTTTTTGTCTGTGTGTATCTTTGGGTTTGAGGTGAGTCTCTTGTAAGCAGCATATAGATGGGTCTTGCTTTTTTATCCATTCTGTTACTCTGTGTCTTTTGATTGGTGCATTCAGTCCATTTGCATTTAGGGTGATTATTGATAGATATGTACTTATTACCATTGCTGGCTTTAGATTCGTGGTTACCAAAGGTTCAAGGGTTGCTTCTTTACTATCTAACAATCTAACTTAACTTTCTTGTTAAGTAATTGTAAACACTGTGTGATGTTTCTTTTATTTCTCTCCCTTCTTATTCTTCCTCCTCCATTCTTTATATACTAGGTGTTTTATTTGCCTTTAGTTAGTATTTGGATGGTCTGGTTTCTTTGCTGTGATTTTATTTTCTCTGGTGACATCTTTTTAGCTTTAGGTGTGCTTCCCTCTAGAGCAGTCCATTTAAGATATCCTGTAGTGGTGGTTTATGAGAGGCAAACTCTCTCAAGTTTCGTTTGTCTGGAAATTGTTTAATCCCTCCATCATATTTAAATTATAATCGTACTGGATACAATATTCTTGGTTCGAGGCCCTTCTGTTTCATAACGTTAAATATATCATGCCATTCTCTTCTGGCCTGTAAGGTTTCTGTTGAGAAGTCTGATGATAGTCTGATGGGTTTTCCTTTGTAGGTGATCTTTTTTCTCTCTCTAGCTGCCTTTAATAGTCTGTCTTTATCTTTGATCTTTGCCATCTTAATTATTATGTGTCTTGGTGTTGTCTTCCTTGGGTCCCTTGTGTTGGGAGATCTATGAGCTTCGGTGGACTGCGAGACTACTTTCTTCCCCAGCGAGGGAAAGTTTTCAGCAATTATTTCTTCAAAGACACTTTCTATCCCTTTTTCTCTCTCTTCTTCCTCTAGTACTCCTATAATGCGAATATTGTTCCGTTTGGATTGGTCACACCATTCTCTTAATATTCTTTTATTCCTAGAAATCCTTTTATCTCTCTCTGCCTCAGCTGCTCTGTACTCCTGTTCTCTGTTTTCTATTCCATTAACAGTCTCTTGCATCTCATCCATTCTGCTGTTAAGCCCGTCGATCGCTTGTCTGATTCCTGCATTGTCTTTCCTCAGTTCCTTCACTTCCTCCCTCAGCTCTTGCACATTTCTCTGTAGGTCCATCAGCATGGTTATGACTTTTATTCTGAATTCTTTTTCAGGAAGGCTGTGCATTTCCATCCCTTCAGGCTCCCTCTCTGGGGTTGTCTGGTTGATTTTGGTCTGAACCATATTCCTCTGTCTTTTCATGGCTATAGAAGTGGTCACTGGTAGTTGCCACGTATGTCAGCTGGGCTCTTTAAGACTTTAAAAAGAGAAAAAAAAGAAAAAAGAAAGAAAAAAACGAAAAAAAAGAAAGAAAAGGAAAAACAAAAAACATAAAACAAAAAAAACGCCCAGTGGGAGTAGATTCTGTGGGGATACTGTAGGTAGCGCTGTTGCCCCACTCTTCCACAGCCGTGGCCGCACCGCTCCTCAGGGCCCTTTATTGCTCTGGCCGGAGTGGGAACGAATGGGAGGCTGTTGATCTCAGTGAGAAGTGTAAGTACGGCCATGCTTCCCCAATCACCAGCTAAGGCGTCCGAAACTCCCCAGGACTCCCAGCCTGCTGGGCTGAGTGTGCCGGGGCCATCCGGCTCCTCCGCTGGGCTCCTGTCTCTTTAAGACCGCTGAAGAAAGCGCGCGCTTTTTTTTTTCCTTCCTTCCCGGGAGCTGGCTGCAAGCACCCTGTCGCGTTCCCTGCTCAGATCCTGCCCCTCTGTCTCTCCAATCTCCGCTGCACTGCGCGATGTGGGTCAGCGCTCCCCGCGCAGATCACCGGGGCTGGCTACTTCGCGGGGGTGCACTTCCACTCCCTCCCGGCTCTGAATCCTCTCCTCCCGCCGGTGCGCTGGGGTGGGGGAGGGCTCGGGTCCCGCCGGGTCGCGGCTCAGTATCTTACCCGCCTCTTGGGGTGCCGAGTCCTCTCGGGTGTAGCTGCATGCTGTGTGCTTTCCTGTGTATTCTGGTCTCTCTTTTAGGAATAGTTGTATTTGCTGTATTTTCATAAATAAATATAGTGTTGGGAGGAGATTTCTGCTGCCCTGCTCACGCCGCCATCTTCCTGGAAGTCCTTCAGGACTTGAAATGTTATCTTACGGTTCTTATTCCACCAACCTGAAAGTTTCTCGAAGGTCCAAGGTTTATTTATCTCTGTTTTCCCAGCATGTAGCACAGCACTTGGAATGTTTTAGGGACAGGGAAGGAAATTAGTATTTATTGAGCATCATCTGTATACTTGGTCCTATGGGAGATGTTTGTGTTTGTGTGTGTGTGTGTGTTTGTGTGTGTGTATATACACATGTGTATTGGTTAGATATTGCAACAGTAATGCTGTACAACAAACACCCCAAATTCAATAGCTTAAAACGGCCTCAATCATTTATTATTGTTCATATTGTCTGGAGTCTGGTTGGTCTAAGTTGAGCAGAGCTGGGCTTGGTTGAATGGTTCTTCGCCGTATAGTAGGTCTTTGAGTTAGCTTTGTTTCAGGCTGTAGTCATGGGTGGCTCTGTTTCAGATGTCTCTCATCCTTCTGCGACCAGCAGACTAACCAAGCATGCTTTTCCTCTTGGCTATGGGCAGAGGCATAGGAGAACGAGTAGAAACACACAAGGCTTCTCATGGCTAATGCTAGGGATGGGGGACACTGTCATGTCCACCTCATTCACTGAGTCAAGCAAGTGACATGATCGAACCCAAAGTAAGTGGTAGTCAGGGAGGGGGAAGCTTCAAAGTCACATGGCAGAGCATGGGGGAGAAACGAAGACTGAGGCCAATAATGCAATCCCCGGCAATATGTTTGATCCAGACAGCAGCCCTACGTGCTAGATCTGGTATTATTCCCATATTATTTATGAGGAAACTGAGGTAGAGGGAAGCCAGACCTAGGTTCCAAAGCTCGCCCTCTTTCTGGCATACCACATTGTTGCTCTGTGGTATTTCCTGGTACTCAGTACAAACATGCTGCATATGAGTTAATGAATCAAAACCCACAAGTCCTGCTGAAAGTTAATTCAACCAAGGATCTCTTTTACTGAACTAAAACTAGTTTGTCTGTGGTTTTCCTCCTGCAGTTATTCTGGTTCTGTGTAATTCCCACATCCTGGGATTATTCAGTTTAACCAGCCAGGTCATAGTAGATCCTCAGTTGTGCCCTGCTCAGAAAAGAAGGTCACACTGACCAGGAGCTGCCAGTACAGGAAGGGCCCTCTATGTACTCTTTTTCTAAAGTGACCTTGTTTACTAGGAGACCCCTGAACAGCAATTTCAAGCCTGCTCTGCATGGATTTCTTATCAAAAATGATTATGTCGAACAAAAAGAAATGTGTCCTTCTAGGTTAGCTGCCAAATCCCCCAATCGTTTGCGCTGACCTAGGATGGTCATGTAAGTGTCAGAAAAACAATGCTGTGCGTGTCCACACCTGCTCATTTTGCGTGTCGCTGGTGAATGTTGAAGTGTGAATGGAGAAGGTTGAACCATCTCCTGGTGGCCTCTAGTTGCGGTCTTTCTGAAGAACTTGTCAGGATCTGAGGAGGAGATTTTGGAGAGGAGCAGAGCCAGCTGACCGGAGTGGCGCTGGTGCCTCAGGAGGTGACATTGTCGGAGTCATTGAATCTCTCAGCAAGGCCCCTGTGGGAATCCACGTTTTGCCAGGTGCAGACCTCACATTTTTCCTGACAGCGAAGTTGTTTCTGCTTTCACAGAGGTCGTTAGGAGGCTGCTCTCAGCAATAGGTGCCCAAGGAAAAGGGAACTGAAGCAAACAGTCCACACGACAGCTCTTAAGGCTCCAATCTCAGCTCAAATCTGTGGGATAGAAGCATCTGGAAATTGGGGATAGAGGTGGCTCGCACAGGACCCTGTGTGTCTGGGGACTTCTAGCGTATATTACCATGGCCATTGCCGAAATTCTGACATCCTGACTAGATCCCAGACAAATTGTGTCCTATGCCTTCTGTCCCTCTCTAAATTCCCATAAACTTTGTTCCCTGCAGTATTTCTGAGGCAGCTAAGTGGCTGCCGTGTTTCCCATGAGGGCATGGTGCAACATCCTTGTTTTTGGGGGGAGGGATGAAATGTGGTTTCGGGAACATTTCTGAGCCACTTTGAAAATGTCGTTGGATGAATGGGACTATTATAACATCAGTCATCTTTATACACTTATTCCCCACTGCTGGCCAGTAATAACCCTTCAGAAGCTGAGGATGGAATTGGTTTCCTGATGATTTCTCTTTTCACTCTGGATAGTTTCTGTGGGATTAGTTGCAGGTACTCAAACCTTTGTCAGTTCTTGGGTAACATCCCTCTGGGGGAGGACAGGGGTGGTTTTATTTTATTTCTAATGTGCGGCCTTTTGGGGGCTGGTTTCTTGGAATCCAGGAAGGAAACGAGGAAGGCCGGAGGGGAGTATGAAGGGAGACGACACTTTGTGGGCCCAGACCAGGTATTTGAGGTTTTCCTGTCCATGGTCTCATTTTATTTGTCCAACAAATCTTTGAGGTGGCTATTTCAAGCCCCACTTCACAGATGAGAAAACTGAGACTTAAGATTCATAAACTGAGCTAGCCAATAATCTGGGAATGAAGGAGAGCAGGAATTCAAATGCTGTAAGTCTTTCTGAATCCACACCTGATCCGGGCTTGCTCCCAACCTGCAAGGCACCTTTCTCTCCTTTCCATCGCTGAAACAACCTCACCGTTGCCTCCTTCCCTTTGGGCCGAATGTCTGTGAATCTCTCTCCATCTCATCTCTGCTTTTCAATATTCAAATCCTCAGATTTCCCCTGGAGTTAGATTTGGCCTTTGAATACAGGAAAAATAAATCATAATTTCTCATTGCAGGTGGTAAGAGATGTTCTTCACTAGCATCTTCCCAGCCCCTAAGATGGTTCCTTTGGCTGTTCCCAGCCCTTTATTAGCAAAATCAAGATGATACTGAATTGCTCATAGGTCATAATGGGGCCACACACAACAGTTTAACCCACACAGAGGAGCACCTGACCTTCCAGAGCTTTCTCTCTGGGGCAGCATGGATCCTGAAGCTCAGGCCACAAGTCACAACCAAATGAAAGGCTGCACAAATACACCCAAGAAGTCAAACCTTTACACCGTGTTTAGGTGACAAGGAACCAAATGGAGTTTATTCCGAAATAAGGTCTTAAGCTGGCCAGTCATATAAGCCCTTTGTTCAGAGGCTGTATCACATGACACAATGAACACATTTCTTTAGAGAGCACATATTTAATTCCTTTGTAAGCTGGCCTTCCCCCTGATTTATTTTTCTACATTCTCCATGTCCAGCATCTATCCCTACTTGTCTTATTCCAGTTTTTCCATAATAAGTGTGTCCAGAGGTCTGATTCCTAAACCGAATCTCAGTGAGTGACAAAGTGGCCCCAGATATTCCTAGCCCTGCTTAGTGGGTTACCTTTAATGCTTGCACCATACCAACTCCACCGACAGCAGCTCCTTGCCCCCTCCCTGCATGCTGGGACATCAGCGCTATCTCTCGTCTGCCTAGCTTTCCTTTTTCCCTTGTCCTTTCCCTACTCCTTTCTTGCTTGGGTAGGAAAATTGAGCTGCAGAAGACTGGTGTTCTGTAAGCAGCTGGGAGCCATTGAAGATTTGGGAACATGGGGCTGACTCCATCAGTGGGGACCAGGGGTGGTGGATGGCAGAGGGGAGATCAGGGACCGAAGCTTCACATCCTTCATGACGCTTGTGTGACAGTCAAGGAAAGGGTAGTATGTGTCCTAAGTAAGGATTCGGGAGGTAGGATGCTTAGAGTCCTATGTTAGGCTGGGGAGGACAGGAGAGTGGCTGTTACAGTGTCCCTCTCCCTCAGGGATTCCTAAACCCCCAGATATTAGAAGGAAACCCTAGCCTTCCCTTTAAGGACATCCACATTTTATATAAAGCTGCCTGCTGCCTTGGAAAGGATCCACAGATAAGAGGTGTACAGTTCCAGGCTGTGTGGTAGGTAATGGTCAGCCCTGCACAAAATAGAAGTCCTTGGGGGGAGGTTCTGGTCTGGACAAAGAAAGGGGAGAAAATAACCAAATTATTGTAGATGAAGAAGAGATCTCAGAGTTAGATTAAGAAAATGAGACAAAGAGGGATGAATCAAGACCCTTCGGGAATGGTAGGAGGACGGCTGTGTGCTTCAGTGGAGCAGAAATCCATCCTGTCTGCATCTCTCTTTTAAGTTGACAGTGGAATTACTATCAGGGAAGAAAATATTTTATTTAGGAAAATATCTGGCTTGGTATAGAACATGAGATGTTGAGGGCTTTAGCGAGAGTCAAGAAACAAATTTGTCTGAATTATAAACAAGTAGCATTTGGTGATGGGGGAGAAGAGAGGAGCAGGAAGAAGACAGGAGGGGGATGAGCGGAGAAGAGACGGTCAGCATTACAGCAGGTGCTGGGGCTTTGCAGGAGGGCAACGGTGTTACTCAGCTGGAAACGAATTTTACTTTCTGCGACACAGTCCCTTTCCCCAATGCCTTTGGAGTACTTGCTACCTTCAAAATTCCAGCGGTGTTTTTTTTTTTTTAAAAAGCACAGAAACCACCGATGTGCTGGGTCCCTCATCCAGATGGATGCTGTGTGTGGGGCTGGGGGACCGTGTGCTGATGTGAAGGAGGGTACTCCTCCGCTCACCTGATGCAGGCATGGGAACTTGAACCTGGAAGGGCCCCTGAGATTACAGACTTTTAAGGAACACCCAGGAATCTTGGGAGAGGATGCTGTGTTTCTACAGGTCAAGGAATGACATTCTAGCTCATCACACCTGGTCCTTATGGGCAGGGGGACCTGAACTGGTGAATGATTTACATATTTTGGTTTTTCTGTTTCCCCCTGGGGTCCAGCTTACTGGAATATGGTACCACTGATTGGAAATGACCATTACTAATTGCACTGACCTCTGACCAGCTTGGATCTGGCACTTGGGAATCCCAGGACCAGTGGGGGAAGCCTGAATTCTGGATCTGATCGCCATGGGGAAGTGTGGTGCGAGGCTGGAGCAGCAGGAGAGACCGCTGGCTGGAGCCCATGTTCTGGGTTCTCCTGAGCTGTAACCAGGGCTACTTTCTTGAGAGTCCTTCAAACTCCCTCCCTCCATAATGCAAAAGCTGTACCCTAAATCATTGGTGCTCAAACTCTCATGTACCTTCGAACCACTTGGCTGGTTTGATAAAATCATTTGCAGAGCCACCCCTCCAGAGGTCTGGGAACTGGGCCCGGAGTTTGCATTTCAAATAGTCTTGGGGGGTGCTGTCAAATCTGGTCTGGGAAACTTACCTGAGAGCTCCTTTCCTAGACTAGCGCTTCTCAAAGTGTAAAGAGCATGGGGATCTTGTTAAAATGCAGATTCCGGCTCAGGGGGTCTGGGGCAGGGCCTGGGAGTGTGCATATGGCAATTCCCGGGTTCCGCTGTAATTCACAGGAGACTACCCTTTGAGTCGTGTGGCCTGTCATCATGCTGCCTTTAGCCTCCAGCTGGCTGAGGGGCAAGTCTTTCTATCCCCCAGGGAATAAGGACCTCCTTCCCAGGCCGCTTTGCATTTCGGCTGCTTTGCGAGGGTCCGGTTGTCTCTTAGCCCTCGTGTTTCTTTAATTCCCTCTCAGCCTGCCCCACCCAAGGAGCTGAGCTGCCCAGTCAGCTGTGGGAACAACTGTTCATTCCAACCACAGTGCTGTAGGGACAGTTAAGCCTTGTCAGGCTGTGGCTCTGGCCCCCGGGTGTCCTCACCCTCTCGCTCCCGGGGGCCTGCTTGGCCCTGGCCCAGCTGGCAATGGCCGCCTGGCGTCCCAGCGGTCCCTTTGCCCTTGAAACCAGCCCTGCTTGGCTCTCTCCTGGCTTCCTCGCTGTCCCTGGCCACTCCTGAACGACCCCACACTCCCAAACAAGCCTGCTACAACCTGTGCTGGCAGCTGCCCTGGTGAAAAGGCAGGAGGAACTAGGAGGTGGTTCAAAATAAAGAGCAGCTGAAAAGATAGACATGTCAGGGAGAGAGAGAAGAAGGGAGACAGGAGTTCATGTGTGCCTCACATGGGATTTATTATTGGCAGACTTGGAGTGAAGGGAAGGACGTCAGCCCAACATGCAGCCTCACTGACCTAGGGAGGGTTTCTTGTAAGGTGGCTTAGTGGGAAGGGAAATGGTTTGGGATTCAGGAGACCTGAATTCTAGTCCTTATTTTCAGGAACTGCCTGAGCCTCAAAGTTCTCATTTACAAAAAGAAAGGGTTGGATTAAACTGCACATCTCAACAGACACTTATTACTAAAGTGATTCTCAAGAGAGGCCAGGGAAAGCCTTAGGCTTTGGAATGAATGGGAAAGGCCTGAGTTTAAATCTCCACTTGTCCTGCTCAAAGGCTGGGAGGCTGGGCACATCTGGGCATATCTCGGCCACTCTGAGTTGCTTCTTCACCAACGAGGATTAAAGGATATAACAAATATAAAGAAGCTAAAATAGTTGCAGATACATAGTGAGTGGCAGCTCAAGAAACAGATGCTAATATTACGGTAATAACTAAAAACATGGGCCTTTTATTGCACTCCATTTAGTTGGTTTAGACATAAGGCTCAAAACAGTACTACTTTCCATTTTTTATTCTTTTTTTTTTAAACTAGAAATCACTTCAGTTCTTCCCACACTAGCAGTTAGGTAGTCTGTGTTTGCTTAGCTCAGCCTCCAAGAAAATATGTTCCAAAATCTTCGAACAAGAGGGTAAACAACAATCAAAACAGCAGGCTGCCATACTTAGCAAGTTTTGGGGAATTATGAATGCTAAATTGCAGGAAAGCAGACTGAAATATAATCTGTGCCAACAGCTCCTGGCGGCCTTGTAAACCCAGGAAAATGTTTCGGGATGGGGAGATAGTCCAGGGCAAAATGATTTTTCATTCCCTCTTTCTCTGAGAATGGTTACCATGGGATACTGAACATAGTGGGTGCTCATGAAATGGTTCTTGATCGAAAGAAGAATGTTCCAGAGATTTAAATATTTTACCCTCTGAAGACGGCGGTACATCCTGAAAGTGACAGGCACATCATCTACAGCCTGGTGGTTTGTTCATTTAATTCTCATTTGGGGCCTCTAGGAGGCGCACCAGAAATGGAGTCCTGCTATTTATGGGATTATCTGGAGCCTACAGGGGCTGACGGAAGGCTGGCGAGTCAGGGTTAGTAAACAGTAGGAGTCTGGGAATTAACTAACTGACAGGCACCTCTGCAGGGATGGGTTGTCATGATGACCCCAAAGTTCTGCATATTTCATCTCACTTAAGGAAACAGGCCTGGCTTCCAAATATGACAGCCCCCCAACACCCCTCCGCCAGGACTCTGATAGTGGTTGGATAGCAGCGAATAGCAGCCAACAAGAGGCAGTGTCACACCAGAGGGCCAGCCCCATACTACACCCATGCCCAGTGGTCACTTCATCCCACTATTTTGCTGATGAGCTCTAACCAGTATAAGGACATTCATGTGATTTATATGTTCAATATTCAGTCCAATGGATGCTGTTGCCTTCAATACTAATCTTTGAGTGTTGGATAGTTAATCTCCTATTGCACCTGGTGTTATTAGTCATCTCATGCCCACTAGGTTTGGGTTTAACAAAGAAATGCTTATTGGCATGGTGTGTCTGTGAGTCACCACCTGCGTGCTGTGTGGTTACCCGGGGGGACTTTGTCTGCTGCACAACTCCATCCATGGACAGAATTATTTCCATGGTATGCAACACATTTCAAAATCCAGCCGGGGTCTCCTGTGGGTTCCCCCATCTGAAATGGGCATAATAGCACCTACATGGCCAGTTTGTTGTATTAAATTATGTGATCTGTACATAGTGCCTGACACGTAGGAAAGAGTATAAAAGGCAAGATTGTAACTGTTGCGGTTCTTCTATGTCTCCTCACACACCCCTCCTCCATCCATCCCTCACCATGTACTATTCAGTGGCTGAGCCTTTGTTTTAAGGTCGGGGGAGGGGGCAGATAGGGGGCAGGGCAGCCCTACTGCCTGGCCCTTGGGTCTGTGCATAGTAAGGACTTGAATTATGATACTTGAATAATTGGCACACGTCCCATCTCCCTTCCACGATCTGGCTAGCCACAGTACTCCTGCCAGTTCCAATTCTGATTCAGGGCTGGCATGGAATTACTATCTTTTTTATGGCCTTGCATTATTTTGTGTCAAAATAATAAAGTAGCTATTATTTATAACAAAGCTCAAACAATTTATTTCTTTCCTTCTGTTCACTCCGATAGAGACACAAAGTCCCAAAGAGCAACAGCAAGAGGGAGGAAGAAAGAGTTTAATTTGTCTGGCCTTGATGGCGTTTCTAACCCTTCAGCCAGGGGAGAGTGTGTCCCTCTGGTTGACCGTTCTGCCGAGCAAATCAGGGGACTCTGATTTTCCCAAAAGGAAACTGAGTCGCAGTTGCCAGAAGGACAAAGAGTGGATGGATGCAGGGAGTGCGAACCCCAGATCTCCCCGTTAGTGTTCATCGTGCACGCCTATAAAAAATGGAAAACGACAGTTCTGGTTTGGACAAAAAAAGCAAGAAATGGCCTAATGTAGTCATTTGTCACCCACACCCACACTCAGAAACATATAGCTAGGTTTAGAGTAGAGTATTTTATATAGACATAATTCATTAAAGTTACCCATGACTAACTATTGGCATGACTTGTCTGAGGTGCTCACACTTCTCCATCATGCGTCCCCTGCTTGCCATCTGAGTCAGCCAGTCTGTCTGTCTTCAACCATATTGTAAAACAGGTCTTGCGCTAGGTTCTGACACCAAGAGGGAGTCCGGCGATACCTCTGGCTGGCCGACAGCCTCAGGGATTCCCAATCCGAGGGAGAGGGATAGACTTGGCAGGGGGTAGATTCCATGCAGCCTGTGGCCTTGCGGATGCCAGACTGTGGATGTGCACGTGCACCTTGGACCAGAACACAGGCTTCAGGCTGCAGGGTTCGTGCTGGTAGTGCTTATTGCATTTGGTGCTGCAGGATTCCTGGGCCTTTTCTCGGGTGCTGTATTTCATTTCCTCCTTGGGAATCCTGCATCTCTCTTGCACAAACTCATTGCCAGCTGGTGAGGATGCTGTGGATGGTGGGGAGGGGCTGCTCGGTCTGCCTGGGGACCTGTTTGCCACCAAGGAGCAGGGTCTGCCGGGACAAGGCCTCGTAGCCCCTGGTCCCTTTCCATCTCTCCACCTGCAAGTCCTCTTCACAAGAGGACTCCAGAGGCTGGCTTCTTGCCCCAGTTCCTGTGGACAGCTCTCCCCTTCCTCTGGGGGTGGGCCTTTGCTCTGGCCGTTAAGCACTCCTTGTGCCCGTCAGTGGATCAGAGACCCACCGACGGAGCTCCGTGGGGCAGCTCGATCACTGACCAGTATGAAAGGGCAAGCATTAGCCATGCCCACCTCTTTCCACCTGCCTTCTTGGAGAGAAGCCAGCCAGAGGAATGTGGAAGGGATTTTATTTAATTACATTTTGATTCATTTTCAAGTCTCCCGAGCAGTGTGGCATTGATTCCTCTGCTTTTGGGTTAGGCTCAGGAAGATGATATGAATCTGAAAAAAAGTGGGGAAGGATTGTCTGTAGCTCTGCTTTGATCTTGTCAAAAGCCTTCACCCTCACCCAGTGCCTTGGGGACAGTCCAAACTTTTCCTTTGGGCATTTGAGGCCCTGACCACACCTCCTACCGTCCACCCACTCCCATCCTCTGCGCTACCACATCAGGCTCCTCCCCACCCCCTAATGTGGCTTTGCTCAAGTTGGGCCCTTTACCCAGAATGCCTTGCCCCTCGCCCTTCACCTCCTCAAATCCTACTCATTTCTCAGGGCTCAGTTAGAATGCCACTTCTGTCAGGAAGCCTTCCCGATTTCTCCAGCTGGCCTCATCTCTCCCTCTTTTGCCTTTCCAGAGTGTTTGTGAGTGCCTCTCTCTTACTTTTCCCATTCTAACTTGCATTCTGGAGGGCTTGCCCATTTTCCTCACTACCACATTTCTTCTTTTGGTTACCACTCACTGAAGACAAAATATTTAGGAGTCCTTCAGAACTCCTCTGTGCGTTAGGTCCTGCTTCCCATCAGTCAGCAGTTCTGCTAATTTTACCTGCCAAATATTTCTTGGAGCCATCCCGTCTTCTCACTGTAATTACCAGCTCAGTGCTGGGACCTCGTCACTGCTCTGAGACGTCACGAGAACGGCCTTGTCCCTGGGTTCCTGCTGCGGTCTGCTGGGCTCAAGTCATCTCCTAACTGGGCTGCACTTTGGTGCTTCTCCCCCATTGGTCTGCAATCTCCCCAGCAGCAACTGCATTGCGGTTGCTAGGGCCTGCTACGTAATAGGTGCTTACTAAATGCTGAGTGAATGAAAGACGCATATGTGGGATTCCCAGAGGCACTGGTTGGAGCACCAAGCCAGCTTGGTTGGGAGGATGTTACACAACCTGGGTCCCCGACTCACAGAAACATCCTGCCTCCCCCCCCTTCATCTCTAAAATGACACTGATGATTTTATCTCTAAGGTTCAGTCCTGAACCCAATTTCCCCCAAATTCGTTTGTCTGGTAATGAAGCAAACACCTTAAGTTGTAGTGATTTGGGGGGCACTTGGCAAGGGATATTCTTTCCTTGTTAAAAGGGTCCTGTTCCCTAGGCCAGCTAAGCATGCATTGCCTTTGGGAGTGGACACAGGCTCTTGGTGCTTGGACAGCTTGCAACCAAAAAGCCTCCTTATCTGGGGTGTGACTCTCCCCCTTTCATCACCTGCGTGGATCTGTTGGACTCCAGGATTGAGGGTTAAAGAGTGTCTAGAAAATCTGCTTAGACATAAAAATCAATAAAAGACAAGGAAGCAAAACTGATTTCAAGCTAGAAATTATATAAGTCAGGGGGTGAGTACATGTGGCTTTCCTCCTTTAAAGACTGAAAGGTAGAAATCTGAAGTGTTAATTCAGCGGTTGAGGGAGATGACAATAATGATTATGCTGGGAAATTTCTGCCTGTGTGACAGCTGGGAAAATGGGCTCAGACAGCAGATGTAGTAGCCATGTACTTCTCCCCTCCAGGATCCCCAAGACCCTTCCTGACTTGAAATATTCTATCCTCATGCTCCCAGCTGTATACTTATGCTGGTCAGTTCAATCAGGATAATATGGTCATTACATCAGCAGGTCTGTAGTAATAAGGTTATACCAGGTTTCCCTTGCCTATAAGAAGAAAAAATATATAATATTGTTAATGGCAGGGACTTCTTAAATTCCTCTGGATTGTGTATTTCCAATTTCTTTATGGAAAAACCTCTCCTTGAAGGCCATCAAATTCCAAGCCCCCAAATTATAATTTTCCTGGAAAACAGAATCCTCTGACATGGCACCCCATTTCATGGTGGTGCTTCTACAATGGGACATGAGTAGTGGGCAGCCCTGTGGGCCCGCTGGGCAGAGGAAAGCCTTGTGAGGGGCAAAGAGAGCTGAGCCATGTGTCATGCACCTTGACATTTCCATCAGGGAAGTGAAGTGAGAACACAGGGCTTGGAACAGAATAACGTGGAGGACCGGGGCCAGATGATAAATTGCGACAGGAGGAGCCAGCATGTAATACATGGGGATGACCCTGGAGAAGATAAAGGAGGCGGGAGCCTGCGGTCTGTGTGTTTGTTCTTTCATGGGCACTGGCATTCACCTTCTCTCACCTTCAGGCCCCTTGGTGGTATCGTAGCTCTAGTTTCTCTGTTCCTGTGTCCTCCCCATCCAACATCTCTCCTTACATTCCATCAGTGGCTATGTCGTGGGTGATACTGAGTGGTCAGTAAGACCCTGTGCAACCCCTGTCCAAGGGAGCAGTTGAGGACCAATTGGGTCAAATGAGTTGACTGAAGAAAGTGATTTTTGATCAGGAATGTGGATCCATGGAGCTGGAATGTCAGGCATGCAGGGAGGGCAGTGTTGGGGATCTATTACTAAGTTTAAGTCCAAACTTGACTGAGGTCAGGGTGGTGTCCAGGCTGGGGAAGTGCCTAGGCATCTGTCCCCTCTTGGTCAGAGGTCAGAGCATGGCCAGGGAGTTAAGGCTCCCCGCAAGAACAGGTGGGATGGACTCTCCAGAGATACCGGGTCTTGACATCACAGTGGGTCTCACAACATTTCATTCTCACAGAAGTGAAAGACTCAATGCTTATGAATTCTCAGTAACTTACAGTAGGTCCGAGGTGATTTCTGTATGAAAACATATTGACCTGCGCTCTGATGGGCCTATCCTACATACAACCTCCCACCCCAAAAACCCACCTGCTAATAACTGCAAAAAGGGAATATGGGGCAGCATTTTACTTCCACAAAAATTTTGTATGGGTTTCATCGAAATTTGAGGAGGCTGTTGTGTATGCACATAACAGATGTCAGGTGTATCGCCGAAGGGAAAAAGGTAGAGAACTGTCATTTTATTGCCCAGAACTGTGGCAGGGAGGCTGACCCGTGATGGGGTTGGGGCAGGTGCTTCTGCCTTTGACTTTCAGGGTCTTGGAGTCCAACATAGGTTGGCCTCTGGGTCATAGCGCAGTCTGGAAGCTGAACGCTGCACCATTGTCTTCTCTTCCAGAACACAGATCTCTCATTCCTTTAACTCCGCCATGCGCTGGGCACACCTGCCTCCCAGGTTCCATCACGCCTTCCTTCAGTATGATTTAAAATTTTCTCTCTGCTGTTCTTGGCTACTAAGCATCCCAATCCAGGCCAAGTCTGGAGCCTGGTCACACCTTCCTTGCTGGAGTTTCTCTCCTAGCAGCTGCTCCCAATTCCTTTCGGCCCTCCACTCTGCCACTCTACTAATCTTGCTAAACCATCACTGGCATCCTGATGTTTCCCTTGTTGGGAAAATTCAGCTGGACACAGTGTGATGGGGAGAGCATCCACCAGGGACATCCCTGGTGTCCCACCGCTTGGCCTTCATCTCACTGTGTCCTTGAGCCAGCTTCTTGCTAGTCACACGCCTCAGCTTCCCCCTCGGAAATGTGAAGCGATGCAATTAGCACAAGGTTGCAAAGTCTGATTCCTCTGCCTAAAAGCTCTCCAAATCTGCCCCACCTACAATGCTAATGCAATATTAATTGCTCTTATTATACACATTTATGCGTTCATCAGAGAAGTTTTGGATATCTAGATGAGCACAAGGGTAAAAAATGAAAGTCATTGTCTTTAGAAAGGAAACTTGCTTTTGAGCGAGGACAGGACAGCCCCTCTCTGTGCATCTCTCCTTCCTCTTCCTCTGACTTTGGCTGCAGCTCATCCTTCCCTCTTGGCCCCCCTCTCTGTGCCCCTTGGAGGCTGGTAACATTAAGGGGCACCGAGGAATAATAGTAACATGGTGCTTAGAAAAGCAGGCATTAGAATCGGATAGGTCCAGGGGATGCCATCCTTAGGGTGGCTGAGCTTGGTCACTTCATGTTTCTAAGTGTGCTTTGCTCATTTGTAAAATGCAGATGACAACAGTACCTTCCTCAAAGCCTGGCAAGGAACTTACCGTATGGCCTGGCACACAGTAATAACTAAATAATTTGTTAGCGACTAAACAAAATAAACATTTGCTGAATAAACATCAGTTCCGATAAGGGTCCAGCTCAAGCCTCCTTTCTGCAGCCTTTTCTAATCTGAACTGGCCTTCCAGTGACCTTACAGGAATTATTACATGGTTTGACATTTTTTTACCTAATCCTTTCTTGTGTCCAGCCAATGTGAATTCCTTCAGCCACGGATTCTTCTCCTATTTCCTTTGTGTTCTCCAAGGCAACTGGACAAAATCCTTGGCAATAGTGTTTTTGGAGCAATGAAATCTTAACACTACTTGAAGGATGTTATGGCATTTCTCCTAGAGAGCACTGAAAGCTTGGTGGAGCTGTCGTCCCAGGCCACACCTCTGTGCCTGCCCCTGTGCAGACATGTCCTCTTGTCAGATGTCCTCTGACCCTGGAGGAGTCCTGAGAGTCAGGGTTTGGTGGCCTCTTGGAGGGGCTGCCTGCATGGTCCCTGTCACCCCAGACTCTGGCCCTCCGGGCTGGGTGGTCTCCATCATTCCAGCTCCCAGCGGGTTTAGGAATGGCTGGCCAGTGGCCCAGCACTGCGGACGCCGCCCTCAGAGAAGCCAGGAGGGGACTGGACTTTGCAGAACTGGCTGTGAGTTTATTTGCTGTCCATTGTTGGCCATGTGAAGGGTGACAATGGTGGCTTTCACTCATTATCCCCAGTGCTCTGATAACAGTGTCAGAGGTTGGGGACATCTTTCCCAGGAACTTCTATCCTTGGAGAAAAACCTCAAGAACACATGTCAGAGGGGAAAGTCCCACTTGCCATCCCTGTCATGATGACATTCCCGACTCCTATTTGTATGGAGAGCATGTGCTTTGGGACTGACGCAGGCAGGAAGCATCCTCTGCTGCCTCCCGGTGCATGGAGAGAACAGGGAGGAGGCTCAGACATTTTCATTCTAAAGAGAGGGCTGGGCAAGGTGCGTGCTCCCTGTGAGAGCTGGAATGGAGGGAGGCTCTGGAGCTGCATGCACCTTCCTGGCTTCATGCTGGCTTTGCATCGGTTAAGCCTGCTACTGACTGCCTCCCTCTGATCTGGTCCTCTGACTGCACAGGTCTGTTGTGCCCCATCCAGGGGCCAGAGAATGCCAGCGTTTTGTTCCAGCTCATCACATGGGCTCTATTTTCAGGGCCCATCCATCGAGCTATCTTGCAATGTGGAACCTGGAGTTCTCCAAATTCCAGGATCACAGCTGTCACTGAGGTATTTTCAACTCTGCTCAGTGTGTACCCAAAATCCAGGGTGGGGAGCTAAACAGAAACATTTGGAGGGCAAGCAGAGTACAAACGGAGTTATTATTAACATTTGAGGGGGGCAGTGAGATCTTTGCTCATAAGCTGAGCAGAACAGAACTGAAGGGCACAAATGGATTATTCATTCTCTTAGCGATCTGCAAGTTTTGGGATGGATGTCTAATGCAGAAGGAGAAAGGGAAGGGGCAGGCCAGGTGGGTAGAGATTTGCTCCTGTTGATTAGAAATAATGAAAATTCAGAATCATGTAAGTGAAAGGAATGTTCTTAGATCACAGTAGCCTCGCTCCATCCCAGGTGTGCTGAGAAAGGGGGAATGGACCAGTTGGAAGGCTGTGATAGGGCTAGGGAGTGTTGAGGTGCAGGGATGGGCAAACCAGAGCTGACTGGCACTGCTAACAGGTGTGGGCTCTGAGGCACTGATACGAATTCTAGACCCATCCACTGCCAAGGGTCGAGGCCACACTGCCTCCCCCTGTACTGTTGGGGCTTGGCTCAGAAGGCTGGTTTTCAGGTAAGCTATCAGAGGTGGCTCCTACCTACTGCATTGGCTCAATGCATAGGGATGGCATGGTCATCTTTGTACAATGTTGTATTTATCTGAAACAACTCTCCAGTTTTAATGATCCTGTTAGATAGGACATTCATTTCCTTCTTTTCCTCTCTGTCTGGATCAATGGATTTCCTTATCCATGGAGGATGGTCATAGGGTGGAGGCTTGTGTCTGTTGCTTGGACACACTATTATCCTAAACTCTGTGAGAGATGTGAGGGGCAGATGTTCATTCGATATTTTGCAGCAGCTGTGTTAGAGTTACACAACAAAGGGAGTCCTAGAGAAATGCTATCAAGCGGAGCTTATAGACAGTCACCCCTGAAGATTAGGATATGTCGTGCTGAGCGAGGCTGCCTCCTCCCTGCATCACAGTGGTGCCGCGAGTCCCCGTCACCAGGGGACGAGTTGAAGAATACTGTTGGGAAATGCTGCTTCACCATCTCGGGGGTTAACTTGGGGTACAGTTGTCCATGCATCTTCCAGGTGCCTCTAAGACATCCTGCCGCTGTGTCCTAGAGGTTGCAAGATTGAAAGGACTCCAGCATCCAAATAAGCATGAAGTTGTCAAGGACTGGATTGCTGTCCGAACATCTTTTGTTCCTGGATGAGTTGGAAGGCTTGAACCAAGGTCACAGTTCCTAGCTCTCAAGTTATTAAACATTATTTGCCACCTGTCTTGTATATTTTTATGTAATCCTTATGGGGGCAGGCATCATTTTGTATAATTCTGTAAAATGTGTGACATGTACAATTAGACTTACTTTCTACATAGGGAGACTGAAACTCAGAGCAGAAAAGTGACTCTTTCATCAAGGCAGAGTCTGGGCATGAGTTCTTATCTCCCGATTCTCAGGTGCATGCTGTTTTTGCTAGACTTAAAGTATTAAAGAACCAAGACTCTTTGGAAGTAATGAATGATTCCAAAAATAGCCCTAACAGTGTTGAACACATCTGAAAATCCAAAGGAACTGATGTCGAAGAAGATGGAGACAGGTGGGCTGAATCACTGGATAAATCTCTTAACTTGGTTAATAATAATTGATGCCACACTTCTAAGTTTCTATATAGTAATTAAACATACTTGAGATTTAATACAAGGTCAAAAGTGACACATGGAATTGTCTCTTAAATTGTGCTAACCCTGAATGAGAATCTCACTGTGACCATGATTTTGCAACATTGATCAGATGAAAAGAGTTGAATTCACACATCAAAGGCTGTATTAGGAATTGTTGCTAATGAGCTGGCTTCTCAGAGCTGCCTGGCCAGGTGCACAGTAGGTGCTGATAGATGATTGGATTGATGGAGTTTTCAGTTTGCCTTCCATTCCAGGGAGCATGATGTTTTAATGTATTAGCTAAAATGACATCCCGAAAATGTATCAGCCTATAAATTTAAAGACTCATTTGGAAAAATTTCAAACTCATGAAAGGTAAAGAGAATAGTGTAATAAACCCCTAGGTAGCATTCTTCAGATTTAATACTTATCAGTATTCTGCTGTTTTTAAAAACTATTCCCTTGCAAGCACACACAGTTTTTTTGATGGAGTTTTACAAAGGAGATTCCAAACATCATATCATTCACCTGTGAATGCATCCATAGGTATCTGCAATAAAGATTTTAAAAAATACATAACCACAATATCATCATCACAACAGAAATAAAAAAATCATTCCTTAATATCCTAGAATACCTCTTTCATGTTTAATGTTCCAAGATAGTCTTGAAATAGTGTGCTTTGGGTTAGCGTCTTCAAAGAAGATTTCAAATGTCTTCTTGCTGCATGTGGTTGATTCAGCTCTTATGTCACTTTCCATTTATGATAGTTTCTCCTCCCCTCTTAAAAAAAAAGAGTTAGGTCTAGAGGCTTGACTGTTTTTGAAAAACACTTCATAGATAAAATTGTGCAATTTCTTTGCCCTACAACATTTTGAAAAAATTCTGTGTTTCCTAAATATGCATTTATTTCAGGTCCTAATTCTTGAACAAAACTGAGAATGTGAGGAGTGTTTTGAGGAAATGACGTGGAGACATGGTCCTTTACCACACAGCAGAGGTCAGATTCCTGGAAATCACAGCCATTCAGATGCTGCAGAGGGAGAATGAAAGTAGGCTACTATTTGCCAGATAAAACTGCACAAAGCCTCTGGGGAAGGCTTTTAGGGCAGAGCAGAGGCCGCGGCTCAAGGCCAATTTTCTCTTGCTTTACGCACAGTTCTAAGAATCTTCATTTTATTTTGGCAAACCCACAGAAAATACAACCTTTTTTAAAAGAAAATTAGAAGGAGCAGGTGGTCAGGGAACATGAAAAGGGATGGAGGGCAGCCACATTATCAAGCAGAAGACAAATGAAAAATAAAAAGCAAAAACAAGATCCAGGATAAATGGATACTGAGACCAAGAAACTTAATCCTTTTAGTGAATATATAAGTCTTGTCTGTTTACTAGCGTTATCTAATTTAATGGTCACATTAGCCTTCTGAGGGAGGTATGATTATGTTCTGTGTTTTATAGATCAGAGAAACATTAAGAAATGTCCCTGAAGTCAGCCAGCTGGGCAGGAAATCCCCCAGGAATGGGGTCTCATTACTGGGTGCGTGCAGGTGCGATGGGACACCCAGACAGGACGAATGAGGTCCTGCATCTCTTGGTCATGTAAGCATGATGCATTTTGGAATGCACTATCTCCCACTAGAGATGGGAAAAGTAACAAGTTTGTAATCACTTTAAACAGCTTCAAGTTTCTGGAAAATGTATACACATCAAAGTACAGGTATAAGTGTTCAGATCTTGGTATACTCCAAAAAATTTTACAAAGCAGAAACATGGAGATGTTATAGCAGTAGTTTAACTAGTGGACTGATAGGTTGGGAAGCATTGTCTGGTAAATTTTCAGGGTTATTGCTGTGGCCCATTCTCTCTGTCAGCCTGGACTTTTTCTGTGGTCTTCTAGAATTTTCTGTGAGGCATTTGACTGCCAGAGCCAGTTAATTCTACTCAGGAATCTAATTTTCTGTCTTTCCTCCTCTGTATCTTAAATTTGAATCGGTTAGGACTGGATTTCCCAATTCCATACCATCAATGGCAATGATTATTAAAGAAATGATCTCTGCATTTGTCTCTTTCTGCAGAAGAAGAAGAACATGATTGGAGCCCTTAGAGTGGATAAATTCTGTATGATGAGTGTCTTAACCAATACTGACGGAGGGTTAGGGATTTGCAGAAAGCAAAGGTTTCTGAATTAGCAATGACACTTCATGGAAGCATTACAGTGACACTTTGTGGAAGAGTTACATTGAACAAGTTACATTTATATCAATAAAATACCAGGCAGAGAATGGGACCATTTAATTACCTGCATTAGTTACCTGCCTGGGATTCAGTCTTCTAGAGCCCACTCAGAGAGCCAGGAAATAGAGAACTCAAGGCAGAGGTCACCATCAGGCACACGCAGTCCAATCTGGGGCAACTGACAGAAGGGAAAAAAACCCTTCACAATCCATCATGTCTTTAGGGCTTCAGTGCCTAGTTTTGGTGTTTATAGTGATGACCGTGAATAGCAAGCAATATTTAAGAGCGAAGTCGGTAAGATAAACAAAAACTTGTGTGACTTGAAGAACTTCCCTTCAGCTTTCTGGAAAACTTAGCTCTCCAGCGAGGATTCATTTCCTGACCCCTCCAACTAACCCAAGTTTTATTCTATGGTGCTTCTGAAACAAAGCGCCTTTTGTTTCCCTAGCAGAGAGCGTGCTGGACCACATGAACTAGTCTCACCTGGCGTGGCATTTCTTCTGTGCTCTGAACAATTTCACAGCATATCAATTCTCCTTTTCATTCTCATCCACATCAGTTCATTAGCTCATCTGGGTTTTGATTCACATGTATTAAGCACCATCTTTTTTGAGCACACAAAAACCCCCGTAGGTGAAATAAATGACGCTATGTCCAAAAGAATGGTGTGAGATTTGTCTCTTACTTAGGAAGTAAGGGAGGTAATTAGTTTGATATATATTTTTTCACTCTCTACCATGAATGCCATTTTCACTGCTGAAGGAAAGGTGAATGGCTGTGCCCAGTCACTGCTCCTGGTCTTTGTGGCTCTGACATTATAGGAAAGGAGCGTGGGGAAATGGAATAGAATAAAAAGGCCTCAGTTGAATATGTGGATAAGTAGTGTTCTGAAGACTTCCACAAAACCCAAAAGAGTTTGCAATTCACATAGCTTTTCTGAAAAGCTGCCAAGAGGGATATTTTCAATAGATTGGCAGAATGAGGAATTAAATGTAGATTATTCTGGAAAAGATTGGAATTTAATATAACATTTGAACAGGTTACATTTAAATCAATAAAATACCAGGCAGAGAATGGGACCATTTAATGTCCAGCACACAGAAGACACATAACATTTCTAGAAAGAATGAATACAGTGTCGGCTGTGGTTTCAGGCTTCTGTGTTCATTTTCAAAAGCAGCCTGGGAAATTTCTGCCATTCTTTGGAATTCGAGGCACTGGCAAAGCTGTGGTCAGATGTGATGGATCACACAGCCAATTTGTTTGAAGTCGGCGGTTCATTAATCCAGCTCTTTGAATTTCAAAGAACCGAGGTGATGTCATTTGGAATGTACATCACAGAAAATTAATGGGGTTCCTTGGTCAGAAGTGGGAGCTAAGACAATGTGACAGCAAAGAAGGGATTGGTGTTACTAATGGCCGAGGAGCGGGAAGCCTGGTTTGCAATGGAAAGGCCTGCTTAGCCATTCAGAGCCTCCCCCCCACCAAGACCCCACTCCTGCGTGCTCTGAGGGTGCTTTCTTTGTGAGTCAGCCTTGCCAGGAATAAGAAAACACAAAGCGCTGCTTTTCAAGTGGTTCCCAAGAATTCAGTAGCATCAGAAGCATTTAAAAGTTTCAGTCTATCTAATTCAATACAGCAGATCGGACTGCCTCCTGTCTCCAGTCCCCCGGCCCACCACCCTGTCTGGGTCCTGTTGGCAGGGCTGGGCTGAGACGGGTGGGGGGGGCCCTGCCCAGCAGGGTGCTGTGCTGACACGGGACGTGCTCACAGTGATGGGGGCTTCCAGGTGTGGGGCAGAGCGGCAGAAGGGAGACTGAATCACTGCCAAAGAGGCAGGCTGGGAAAGTGGGCTTAGAGGAGGTCTTGGGAAAGATCCAAAGAAATAAGTGAATGGAAAGTGAAGGGACATTGAAGGAGCTTGCCTTCTGCCCAGCTGGGTGCGGTGCATTGGATCATCTTACCAACCGTCTGTGATATCAACAAAAATGCAGCCCCTGGTGCAAAGCGGTTGTTCAACAGAACTTAAAAAAAATAAAAGCAAAAAATTAAAACCCAAAACTTGTTCAACTGGGTGGTAATGTTGTCCTTCCTTTTCAAATGAGGAAACAGATTCTGACCCTGGCTCAGAGAGTAAAGGAGTTCTGCTTTTTGTGCTGTGTAAACTGCAAAAATGCTCTTCAAAGGTTAGCTTTCATTACCTTATCCCTGAATAAGCTTATTTCCTTAAAGCCTTTGCCTCTGGAACATTGGGACATTGGAGCCATTCAATACTTATTTGTTGAGTGAATGACTCATTGACCATTGGGCAAGAGGGACTGATGGTCCCTTAATAGGACATAAACACAACCTGCTGGGCAGGGTCAGCTTCTAGCACCTTAAGAAAGTTGAAGTTAGTGACCTATTAAAAAAGATGATGTGGAATTTTTCAGGATTATTTTCCCCTTGGAAATTTTAACTTTGGCTTAGACCCCCTGAAAACTCTATTAACACACAAAATGTACTAGTATTTTTATTGGGTAACAATATAATCTAGAAGAGTGAAAAATTTTCTGTTTGCCAGGGCAGATGGTGGTTCTATTTCCTATTAATAGTTGAATCTAATGGAGATAGTAGTTTTTGTTGCCTATATGTTTATTAACATTTGACTGCAATTTGAAATTGATAGCATGTTTTATTGCTTCCTTCAACAGTAGCTACTTTTACACTTTAAATACATTTAAGTTATTACATATATATATTTCAAGACATAATAAAAGTACATTTATAAAAAAAATTCCAAACAATTTTAAGCATTCTTATTTCCAGCCCTGACTTCCACTGAGAGTCTGATAGTCTTGGACACAGTTACTAAAAGTTGGTCGATAAATTGCAGCTTTTAGAATCCAGGGAGGGTAAGCTTTAAAAGAGATCCCTAGGACTCTGTGTTCATTTTCTCCTGGCGCTGTCTTTCTCCAGCTGGAAAAAACCCCAGATTTTCTCGTCCCACATTGGATTCTGATTTCTTGACTCGAGTTGCGACCCTCACTGGCACTGATAAGATAGAAATACACTGATGAGATGGAAAGTCTCTATATGTTTTCACACACACACACACACACACACACACACACACACACACACACAACTTTAGCCTGGAAAATTTTAAGAAAAATAAAATGTAGAGAGAATAGATTTAGGAATCCCCACATACCTTTACCTGGATCCAGCCATTATTAGCATTGTGCCCATCTCGGTTTATCTTTTTCCCTCATTTATTTTTTTCTGCATTATTTTAAAACAAATCCCATAAAATTTCACCTGTAAAAAGTTCAGTATAAATCTCTGGTAAGGACTTTTTAAAAAACCACCTTGCAATTGTCATCCCCCACCAAATCAACAGTTGTTCCTGCAATATCATCTCATAGGCTGCCCCTACTGAAGTTTCCCTGATAATTTTAAAAATGTCCTTTGTGGCTGGTTTGTTGGAATCAGGATCCAGTTATCGGAAGTTTTTCCTAAAGCACAGATACCTTCCTGGGGCTCCTTCAGGTGTCTTTCTATGTTGTAAGACTAGAACCAAGGTAAGTAAGGTAAACTTGGGCCCCAAGGCTTTAGGGCTCCATGTGATAGTTGGGGCCGAGGGGAGGGAGAGTTGATTATGGAGGAAAACCTGGTCTCTTAGGCTGGATTGGAAGAGAGCCCCTGAAAGACTCAGCCACAATTCTAAGGGTGCAGAGCAGTTTCACTCCTAATTCTAGAAGTGGTCTGTGCCTGGTCATTCCATCTTGGGGCTGCAAAAACCGCAGTGGAATCCTCTGGAATGTGGTGGGAATAACCCTCATTCTTGGAGACTCAGCTGAAGAGGGCAATGAAGAGTCAGGTCTTGTGGGCTGGCAAGGATGGTTGTAGGGCCTCGGCCACTTAGGAACATTTGTAAGAAATAGAATGGCAGACAAAGATGACACAGAGATAATGGGTTCATCCCATATGGGAGAGAAGAAGGAGTGGGTGTGACTGGTTCTATAGCTCTTCCAGGACCCTAGCTATCAGGTATGTTTGGAAACAGGTTACCTGGCTCAGATGGTAGGAGCCCAGCAATGTGATATGGCCATTGGATCCCAGTTCTGGAAACATGAGTTCATCTCCAGTCATACTGTGTGGGAGAAATAGGAAGGAGGTAATTGGCACCTACCCTGCTGTGAGGAAAGTGAAGTTCCTATGGCCAGGATCCTGACCCTAAACTACTTGAGGATGTAATTGGCCTACTGCTAGGCTAATGCTTCCATACCTGTAGACAATGAGCGATTATTGACTGAGTCACTGTATAAGGAGCTCCTCCCAGAGCTCTGGGTGGAGGCAGGTGGGGAGGGGATTACAGGCCTGCAGACGGCTGGATGCAGATGTCATCCTGGTGCTCAACCTACAGCCATGAGAAGAAAGCCCGGTATAAACCCTTTTACCCCAAGAACGTTCCGTTGTCACCTCTCGGTCTCACTGAATCCATAGGGAACTTCCCTGGGACTGAAACCCTCAGGTAAGACAGCTGCCTATGCTGAGATCTCAAGAACATGAGGGTGCCTTCCGGGGAGGGGTTCTGGTTGACCAGCATAGGCAGAGGAGAACATTCAGGTGGGCTTGACATAAAGTGTTATTAGCTACAGAAATGCTTATTCCAAATGATACATTCCTAATCTGAAAGTATTAGAACTCATCTGCTCAGATACATCCATATATTCTTTGTCCATATTACTGGTAATATAAGTAATATCATTAAGTGTAGAAATAATGAAAACTGGCATTTGGATAACATGTCACAGTTCTCGAAACATTTTACAAGCACAATTTCTTTCACCTTCACAAACACCCTATCCATTGAAAACTGGCTGATGTTTATTGAGCTCTTACTATATGCCATAATCTGTGCTGGGTGTTTTTGTATCTTATGTGATTCTCTCCACCTATCCCTTCTAAGGATTTTGTCTCTAGAATCCTTTACTTGCTGTTCTGGACAAGATTCACCCCAAGATTCAGAATATACATATGATATGCTTCATTTCCTATGGGGAATTGGCTTATGCAATTATGGACATTGGTTAAGCAGTCTCTGCAAGGCTGTCTCTGAGTCTAAGGCTAGATAGAGCTTGAAGTTCCCAGGCAGGTGGCCAGAAAGTGAAGGCTACAGGCAGGCTGGAGCCCCATGTGCACAGGCTGGAATCCTGTAAGGATGACCTGAACCCTATGTCTGTTCTTGTTGCCTCTGACCTTGGTGATGAGGGTATCCTGCAGGAGCTAGAGTCCTTCCTCATGCAGCTGAATACACACGCACCTGGCTCAGAGTCAGAACTGGAAGGAGAATTCAGGGGAGAAGGTAACCATTGTAAGACCAGATGCTGCTTCAGCAACAATGGACATGCTACAACATAGCTGCTGTCTGCCTTCCCCTTTCCAACCCTCCTGAGAGACTCTCATGGATTTCATGCTAACAGGAAACATACAAGAAATGGGTATTCTGGGACATACAGTTCAGCCTAACCAAGTGGGCACAATGCCATCACATCTGTTTTAAGATAGGCACAGGGTTGCGTTGGCTGTGTTCCTTCTGCTTCTCAGGGTACTGCCCAGCCTTACATGGGGGACAGCTGCATCCTTCAGTGTCCCAGTTGTAAGCATCTCATTGTCACATGCCCCTTATCCCAGGAGGCCTGTGCTTGGTGGACTGTGTGCTTCAGCCAGGTGGGCACCTTGCCTCTCACTCACTCACATCCCTCAGCCAAGTGGCTACTTGGCTGGAGAAAATGTTTTCTTTAGCAAATTTGGGCTCAGATAAAGAGCATAACTGGTTCATCCCAACTCTTACCTATTTAGAATCGATCCTAAAACTTGGACCTGGGGTGATGTGCTCTTTGGGAATGTGTTACTGTGCAGGCTGCAGGGTGAGGGGAAGGCACTCATCTCAGCTGGTCTGAAAGTACAAGAGTGGGAAGTTGCTGACATTCCCTCCTCTGTCTCCGCTGGGAGAGGCGCCTTGGAGCCACCATTGAAATCCCAAACAGAGACTAAATGGCCTGGCAGGTGTCCAGGGACTTTGCATCAGCAGAGCCTATTACACGGCCCAGGAAGTGAATCTGGTGTGCTATGCCTTTGGGCCGATGGCAGGGTACATGCCCTCCCCAGTACGTGGAGCTCTGACATCTGCGCTCCTGGGAATTTCTTGCCATTAACAGTCCTTGTTCTGTGATCTTTGCTTAATGGGAAAGAAAGCTTTGTGTGTTCACTGCAGAGGCTGGCATCCCTGGCTGGAAGGTGGAGCTCAAGCATGCAAACCTAAAAGGCAACACTGGACCTCTGTAGCGCTACCAATTAGAATATTCTGTCAGGCTTTGTCAGCCAAGGGGGTGTGTGTGTGTGTGTGTGTGAGTGTGTGTGTGTGTGTGCGTGTGTGTGATGATTTTCTAGGCTTTCTACATAAATAAGTCTAGATAGTTCATGTACTGGCTCACTCTCTGTCCCTGTCACAGAGGAAGTAGGGGTGACAGAAGTTCAGACACATGGTTCAGAGCCCGAGAAATAAGCTGAATCTTGGTGCTTAGGTAGAGGGGACTCCAGACCCAGGTGGAGTTCTTGAGATACTGATTTCATCTTTTAAAAAGAGTCAATTTCCTCTTCCGAGAAGATTTAATAAGTTATTCTATGCATGATCATTGAACTAATCAGTTGTGGCACGGGGCACCTAGTTTACACTGAGAGCTGGCAGGGACATTTGAGAGGGAGTTCTTTGGGGGAACTTAGGGTGGTGGGGCTCCTCTGGTCCCCTA
Organism: Smutsia gigantea; assembly: GCA_032199065.1. Taxonomy (NCBI): domain Eukaryota; kingdom Metazoa; phylum Chordata; class Mammalia; order Pholidota; family Manidae; genus Smutsia; species Smutsia gigantea. Next base: position 192,626 of record JAVSCE010015894.1, on the reverse strand, counting down.
GGCGGCTCTCATGAAGTCAAAGACATGACCCAGCTTGAGGATTTTATAGCTCCTGGCCTTTTAGATGCTTTACTCCTATGAGCCAGCCCATCTCCCCACTCACTGAAGACATTCTGATTTACCAAGATCATCCAATAAGTCAGATCTACTGTGAAAAAAGCTGTGTGCATATGTGTGTGTGTGTGTGTGTGTGTGTGTATGATAAATTTATCTTTTCTTTCCCTGGTGGGCAGTGGGTAGGATCTGGGTGTGTGGCATGGTATTTTTAAGATCTGCAGAAGCATGCTGAAAAGGAACACAGCAGAATGTGCTCGGAGAGACGCACCTGGGTGCATCTGCCATCTCACCCTGCCGGCCCTAGAGAGTCAGAGATGCGATGGTTTCAGAACGTGCTTTGTGAGCCCGCCTCAGCAGAGGTCTTTGGCAGAAGAGCTCTTGACTCTGAATCAGGAATGCATTCCCTTCCTGTTCCTTAATGCAGGCTGTGGCCTAGACTTTATCTGCTCTCTCTGATGTCTGCCCTTTGCCATTCCCCTATTTCTGGATTTGCCACCCTTGTATCTGCCCTGATAGTTCCAAATCCTACCATTTGCTTGAAGGTCAAGATAGAAGAGTGGCCTTATTTTTTTCGGAAACAACTTCCCTCCCTCCCTCCCTCTCCTGCTCCCCTCCTCCATTCCCTCCCTCCTTCCTTCTTTTCTTCATTCTGTAGAGCTCTTCTTAATACCAAGAACTGTGCCAATCACAGGGCTACGAAGTCAAATATGCCATGGTCTGTACTTCGAGAAGCTCATCATGTCCTAGGGCTGGCAGTCATTTATATTCCGTTTAACAGCTTGCTGTGTGCACCCCATCATGCGATGGCTACTTGCTTTGTATAGTTAACCTACCTCAGTCACAAGATTGATAAATCCCTGCAAACAGAAACCACCATGCCCATTTGGTGGCACAGATGAGCTTCCTCGCCTGTAAGATGGAGATTAAACTGCCTGCTCCCTAATCCTGTAGTGACCTTTAAGTTACAGGATGTCTCGAAATGCACAGCCCAGTGCGTGGCCTGGAGTAGGTCTCAATCGGTGGGAGCTATTATAGTCACTGTGGTTAGAGCAGCTCAGTAAATACTCCCGCAATTCACTTGAAATGTGTTGACTTGACAGATGGGCAGAGACAGGAGGGGAAATTCAAAGCCATTGACTTGTTAGAGTAGATCCAAAACTGGATAACAGACAGTTTGCTCTGTGGCTAGTGGAGCGCTTATGCAAAGTTGAGTTCTCAGGAGAGCATGGAGAATTATGAAATTTGCTGCCTATCAACAGCAAGCTCAACCTGAAGCTTTATTTACTGAGATGAGCATATACGAGATGACGCACAAGTGGCCGCACTTCCTTGGGAGTAAGGGGAGTGGTGGAGTAACACCCACACACCTTGCTTTTACAGGGACTATATTCGCTAGCACTGCTGCAACGGGGAGTCACAGACCGGGTGGCTTTAACAGTAGACAGTTATTGTCTCACAGTTCTGCAGGCTAGAAATCCAAAATCAAGGTGCCATCAGGATTGATCCTTCAGAAGCCGTGAGGGAAGCAGTTGTTCCACACCTTGCTTGTTGACCTGTAGATGATGACCATCTTCTCCCCGTGTTTCTTCCCTTCGCCTTCCTTCTATATGTGTCCATGTGTCCAAATTTCCCATTGTTATAATGTCACCAGTCAGACTGGATTAGATCCAACCCTAATCATTTTAATATGATTAGCCCTGTGAAGATCCTGTGTCCAAATAAGGTCATATTCTGAGATAATGATGGTAGGACTTCAACATATGAATTTCAGGGGAACACAGTTCAACCCGTAACCCAGACCATGATTAGCTATTACTTCCTGTACTTCAGAGAAGGGGAATGGGGGCCCAGAGAGTTTGGGGTGTCTTGGTTAATCAGTGGAGGACTGGGAATGGACCTCAATTCCCACCAACTTGCTGGTCCGTGGGCACCACCAGAATTGAGGTGCAGGCATAGCTCTGAGGGTGTGGAGTGAGTGTACCCCAAACGGACACAGAGTTGGTACTGGTATTTATCCTGCCCAGGTGGCGTGCTCAGCATTCCAGTGGCATTTCAAGTGGCCATGTTACTCAGATGGAAATTACTTATTCACTTCTGGCGTGCTGAGGGTGCCGATAGTCATGGCTCACCACCAGCACGTCTGGCCGGCATTTGGTGATTCTCCAGGCCCTGTCATAGGCAGTACCATTTCTCATCCTTACGAGAATCCTGTGGGGCAGGTGCAGGTTTGTAAGCCCTAATCAAAGCCCCTGGGGGCCCGAAGTATCTCAGAATTGGGAGCTCTGCAGACTTGAGAAAAGCAAGCAGAGCAAAAGCCCTATTTATGGCATAGCAGCCTGGTGGGGTCTGGGGCAGCACGTGAAATCAAAGAGGAGAATGTAAATCTTCACACAGTACTGGGTCAGTAAAGATCACTAACAACCTCTCATCCATTTCAGTCCGATTCTGCTGTTGCTGAAATATGAAAAACTTTCAGTCTTTGAAGCCTCTTGAATTTCAGGTGTGAGGCTAGGGGATCACATCTTTTTATTGTGGGCCCCTATTTCCGGATGAGAAGGTGGGGTGGCACACCTTCCTGCAGAGATGGGCAGGGCTTACCCTGGCAGCACAGGGGGCAGCGGGCAGAGCACTGTCTAGAAGGACCTGGGCGCTAGTTCTGGGTGCCCGTTATTCATTCTGTGGCTCCTGGCACAGTATTTGCTATGCCTGGTGTTCCAGCGGCAGTGTGGCTGCGATATGCCTACCTGGTGCCATTGTAGTAAGAATGAGACAAGCCAAAGAGGTGACAGGGAGGGAGGACTGGTGTGGGTTTGTGGGACTTAAAGCTTGTGAGACTTTGGAGGTACTCTTCAGAAGAATACAAAATTACAAACATAAAAGTATATACAAAGTGACTTTTTCATTGGGATGAGGAATCACAGCAGATGATAAACTTAAAATGCTGCCAGATAACCTGGAGGGGGGAGTGTGTGTGAGTGGGTTTCTGGGAACCCCATGTGCTTTGTGTTCAATTTCTTTGTAAACCTAAAATTGAAAAAAACAGTCTATCAATTAAAAAGAAGAAAAGCTGACAAGTAGATCAAATATCACATCAGCTTGAAAGGGAATGTGATTTTTTTTTTTATTAACTATCTGCCCACCTCTATTAACACCTTTTTCCTCGCCCATGTTTTTGGCTGTGTATTCTTTGATTTCCTTTTCACAAGACAATGATTTTGTAATATTTTTATAGAAAGGCCATAAAAATCATATATGCGGATGATTTGGTCTTCCCTCCAGCTGGTTGGTCAAATTGGCTTTTTATTGAGAGCTTAGAAACATTACTTTCAGCTTTGCAACTCTTTATGGTAACATCATGTACAGTTTGTTGACACATGTGAGATGCCTCTGTTAAATTTCTTCCAAATCTGCACCTTTCTTTAGCCTTGGGACAGTCTCCCTGGGAGAGGAGACTCATGTGCTGTTGAGAAGTGAGACCTAGGGCAGCCTGGCTGTGACAGGAGTAGAAGTCAGTTAGTTGCCCCATTTGGTTCTCACAATACTAACGATGCGGACGCTGCCACAGCTCTGCCCTGGCCTCTAGAACAATCCTTAGGGACAGTGTTTTCAGCAGTCCTGTTCTCCCAAAGCTCTGGCTTGCATTTGGGTTCTAGATCCACTCTCATTCTGCCAGCTGGGCCGCTGTTTGGCCTAGGGACGGTGCCTAACAACCCAGCCCTTAAAAGGTAGGCGCTCTCTGGTTCCTAAGCCCTCCCTCCCTCCCTCCCTCCCTGTGGATCCACTTGGATGCCCACTCTGTGCAGGAGGCCTGCTGGAATTTCTGAGTATCCTTCTTCCTCTCAAATGTGAGCTCCCTGATGGCATAGGCATGCTTTCTTGTGTTCCCAGTAACCAGAATGGTGCCTGGCACGGGCTTGGTACATGTAAGATTTAGGGGAATGAATGACTGAAGGAGACACGGAGGGCTAGGCTAGCTTTATTGTCAAAGGGCATCTGGGAGCTCTCAGACCCACTGGCAGAGATGCTTCTAGGCTTCGCAGGGGGGCTTTGAGGCCTGCAGTGGGATACATGGGGCATCTCCCTGTATTATTTTGCTCAGGTTCTGTAACAAAATACCACACACTGGGTGGCTTACATAATAAAAAGTTATCATCTCAGAGTTCTGGAGGCTAGAGGTCCGAAATCAAGGTGTCAGAAGGGCCGTGCTTCCCTGGGTCCACATGGGAAGCTTTCCTTGCCTCTTCCTACCTTCTGGTGGTTTTCTGGCCATCTCTGGCATTGCTTGGCTTGTACGTGCACCACTCCAGTCCTCTGTCTTCACATGGCATTCTCTGTGTCTCCACATATCATCTTCCTGCTGTGTGTCTGTGTCCGAATTTCCTCTTTTTATAAGGACTTGAGTTGTGGTGGATTACCACCCCCCCCCCGATGACCTCATCTTAACTTGGTTAACTCTCCAAAGAGCTTATTTCTCAGGAAGGTCACATTCTGAGTTACTGGGGGTTAGGATCTCACTGTATTTTTTTAGGGGACACAATTCAACCTCTAACAACCCCCAAAAGCTTTTACCTGCATGACTTGGGCCTTTCCGTTACTTTCATGGGATGGAGCGGGGATGGGATGTTCTCACGGGCAGAATAGCAAGGATCTTGGATGGAGCTGAGACAGGGTTTTGTGGTTATTTAGTGAATGGATGAAAGAAAGAAAAACAGAGAATGAAAAAAACAATGACCACATTCTTGTCCGGCCTGTGGAGGTTAGGCTTGTGACTTTGTCCTGGACACTCGGTATTATGAACTTGCCTGGATAGATTATTCTGGAAGCTGTGGGATATCATGGTACGAGGCTGACCTCTCTTGGTGCCTATAACTGGGAACCAGACAAAGCTGGGTTCAAATCCTATCACCACTCTTCTCAGCAGAGGATGTAGGTTGAATTACTTAATCTCCAGGAATCTCAGATTTTCCATGTTGAAATGAGGATGGTAGTAATCATCTTCCAGAAGTGTTAAGCATTAAATATGATCGTACACATGATGCATGTAGCTCAGAGCGGGCAGTAGGTAAATGCCCAGTAACAATGAGCAGTCTACTGTTAGGATCCTTATCTGGCTTTGTCTGTTCCGTGGCTGCCCTCCCCTAGCTTGTGAATCTGGTTCCTTCCACACTGCCCCTTCCTTCCAGTTGCAGTTTACCAGGCTGTGCCCAGGCCCCACCCAGAAAAAGGGTCATCAGACACCCAGTCCCAAGTTCAGCAGGAAGCCAGGCTTCTGGGCCAGATCTTCAGCTGAGTGGCTCTGTGGACTCAACTGTGCCTCTTCTCCTCTGTGAAATGAGAAATTGTTGGTTTAATCATCTATATGGCCCTGTCGGTACCTTCATTTTGAGTCCCTATGACTGCAGATGACAACAATGATTTTTATTTTTTGTGGTGATTGGCACTGCCATGTGTCAAGACCTGTGGGATGAAGAGCGATATAAGAAATCACGGATTAGCGCACCCCTCCGCGGCAAGGAGACAAAGGCTCTCCGTTTCTTCTGCTCTGTGTACAAGACCATGGGACCCACACACCACAGCCTCTAAGGAAGGAACTTAACTCCCATTTCACATGGCAAGAAACTGAGGTCTCCGCAAGTTACATGGCTCACTGGTGGCCTCAGGGCCTGAATTTGAACCTGGGATGTCTGACATTCAGGTGCCTCTGGAAAAGCAGCTGGACCCCGAAGAACTGAGAACAGCTACAGGCTCACCAGGCCCGCGTGCGAGGTGCCTTGGGCGTGAGTGGTGGTCTGTCCAAGTGAGATCTTGGGAAAGCAACAAGCCATGACTTAGAGCCCACGGCCCCTCCAGCCTGCCAAGCTCCTCTGCCTGAGAAAACAAGCTTTTAGGAGGATAATGAAGGCCTCGAAGGGGAGTGAGCAGGCAGCTGGCGGGAAATGTTCCTGCGCGGATTAAGCATCCGCTTCAATGTCGTTTCTGCTGGTGAGGAAATGGCTTCAGGCTAAGAAGAAATATCTGTCTCCCTTCAGCCCTGAACCCTGGGAGGCATCACGATCATCCAGTGAGACTCCCGGGCTATTTTCCTTTAAGTATTTATACTGCGCAGGTGCATTTTGCTCACAAACTCTTTCTCTTTCTCTGGGACTTGATTCTGTTTCTAAGACAATAAAGGCCAGCTATTCCCATGTTGCTAAGTGAGATGCTAGAGGACTTACAAAGCCGAGGGTTGACAACTGGTTTTGGAACCTTAAGCCCTTAGCCCCTGGAGGATATGTGAAGGGGTGTAAAGTCAGAAACCGAGAGGTGGACAGGGGCGATGGGAAACTGGAGAATTTCTTTGGAAAAAGCTGCACAGTGGTTCTTACCCTGGGTGGCGGAGGAGCTGGGCTATTTTCTGATCCCAGATCTATTGGGAGGGATGTTAATGGGAATTCTCGAAGGTCTTGCATGCATCCCGTGCTTTCTGAAAGCCACAGCGGAGGAACTCTATCTCAAACTGGGGCACCTACTGAGCAAAAGGCTGTGGCTGGAGCAGCCCGCAGGTGCCTCTGAACAGAAGGCTGCCTCTTGGGGCCGACCTGCCCCTGCTGACTGAGGTCGAATGGGAGTGTTGCCTGAGGGCCAGAGAGAGAGAACTCTGGTAAGGGGTTGTCACTCAGAGGGGCGAGAAGACCTCGGAAGAAAAAGGCTGGAGATATACCATGGGGTGCGAAGTCAAGGGAGAAATTGTAAGGAATGAGCCAGAAGAGGTGCATTTACCCACATCAGGGGCACTGCAGCAGCTTTAAGCAGGACCCTGATAACAATAATTCAAACTTGCATAGAGTTTCCTATGGGCCATATGTTCTAAGCACTCATTTCATCCTCAGCAACTCTATGGAGCAGATACTATCACCTCTTCTTTACTGATGAGGAAACTAAGGCACAGAGAGGTCCAGTGACTTGTGCAAGGTCCCCCCGGTGGAAAAAGGTAGAGCTGGGATTCAAATAGAGGCAGTCCAGCTCAAGAGCTCACATGAATCAATACACTGAGGCTGAATCTTCTAGTAACAATGAGCTATTACTCATTTCTGTGGCAGAAAATGTTCAACTCCTTTCCCTGAATGCCATGAGGGAAGCCGGGATCCCAGGAAAGCTCATCCTGGCCCCATCTGCTCTCAGAGGCAGTGCCCTGAGCCCCTGACTTGCCCTGCCCTTGGTGACACTGCCCACCTTCTTTCAGCAGGTTTTCCCAAAGCCCTGCACCATGGACGCTGTCAACCCTTCGCCCAGCCAGCTCTGTGCAGGAGGTGTCTGGAGAACCTGGCTCACGCCGCAGACATTGCTCTGTAGGCCTCTCTGCCCGTGGGCATGGGAACATCTGTGCAAGCCCAGGCTCAGAGACAGCCTCTGGGGATTCTATAGTTTCCCAGGGGAGAAGCTGCTCATTCAAGTATGAGGCTTTCTGTTGCTAGAGTCAGCTGGGGAGGCTCTTAGGATCTTTTTACCCACTGTTTCTCCTCCTCCACTGGCTGAGCCCTCTGTAGCCTGAGGTGGGAGACAGCTCTGGTGTAGGGGAGAACGCTGCACCTGGTGTGGAATGGTCTGGGAGGAGTATGTCTCCCAGAGCCCCCCGTGCTATGTGATGCCTTCAGAGATCCTTTGACAAGCCCTTTATGAAGACAGTTTTGAGAAGACACTAAACTTAAAAGAGTATATATATATATAAAATGTAATATATATGCACATATATACAAAATACATACAAGAATAAAGAGGTATATATATTATATAACATATACGCATGTATAAAATATATACAAGTATTTGCATGTATTAAAAATTCATATTTTACATATGTATATATGCATATATATATATATATATATCTTCTATCTCTCTATTACCTATCTATCTATCTTAGATTTTGCAGAATGCCTAGCAGAGAAACAGAGAATTTAGTCACAGGTGACCCTAGAGGTTGTAATCCAAACTCCTGATTAATAAATTAGAAAACCAAGACCCAGAGATGCCAAGTGGTTTGCCTAACATCACACAGCCAGGCAGTAGCAGAGCTGGGCTGCTCTGGGTGTCCCGTCTCCTCCCAGTGCGCTGCTGTTTCCCATACACTGAGTGTGTGCCTGGCAAGGTGCTAGGTGCTTCACCCCATTGCTTCAGCCAGCCTCTGTTTTAAGAGCAGGACGCTGCAGGGCACCATGCTGGAGGGACCTCATCTCATGATCGTCCATGACAGAATTCGTAGGTCTTCCTGGTTCCAAAGACAGGGCTCTTCACAGGACACGCACGGCTCCACCTCGCATGCTGGCTCCCATTGGCTGGTGGTGGCAGCACGGAGTGCTGGGGGCCGGGCTGCTTTGAGGGTGGCTTCAGTCTCTGGGACCCTGGTCTGTATCCTGTCCATCCAGCGCCCAGCTGGGGACCCTCTGCAGTCTCAGCTGAAAGCCTGAGCTGCTTCCTGGAGCCTGTGCTGCATGGTGGGCTCTGGACTCCACTATTAGTCCTTTGAAGCCCTAAGACACCTCAGTTTTGTTCGGCTTTTTGGTCCAAGTCATTGTATTATAATCAGCAAATGCTACAAGGGGAGAAGGGGTCTCAAATGAGGGCTCTCCTCTGAGCCTCTCTTCTCTGTGGGCTCTTGGCCGGTGAGCTCTTTCTCCTTGGCAGCTCTCTGGGGCCTTCAGACAGATATTTCAAAGGTCTTTTGTTCCCCTAGCTGTTTCAGCAGGAGGGTCAGCCTGCTGCTTGCTAATCCCCCTGTACCAGAAGAATTTCCCTACATTAGGATGTAAAGCAGCCAAACCTGGAATTTCAAGGCTAACTGAGCTATTTGAGAAATCGGCCTCCTCCTAGAGGCTCCGCCCTGAGCTCGGCTGTACCTCTGAGGCCTCTCCGCCTTCCGGCCTGGTTACACTGGGTGGTTCAGGGATGGAGACTGGGACAGTTAGCATTCTCTTTCCATGAAGGACGAGGTGCATAATTTCTCTGGAGTGGGGAGCTGTATGTAGCCCAGCAAAGTTGGAAGAGTTTTGCAAGGCAGTCTGCAGACAGAGCTGGCTCTTTAAGATAGTAACCACAATGCCTTCTGTCATGAAGCTTGAGTTCCCTGGTTCACAGCGAGGTGCCCAGTTACCACAGTGGGGCTCCAATAAAGCCTGTTGAGTCCCACGTGGGCAATGGTTGGTCAGGCGGGTGGGGCTGGCATGAGTGCGAGCAGATCTGAGGATGATTAATACCCGCTCCCATCTTCACCGTCACCCTGCTGAATCTCCCTGGGAGCAGGTAATGCAAGAGGGGCTGCTGCTAGCCATGGGCTGTGCTCCCATTTTTCAAACAGTTTGCTCTAAATGGTCAGAATAGGTAATGATGTATAAAAGGAATGACATGGTGGCAAAAAGGGACTCATTTGCAAAGTGCTCATAGAGTTTTTATGGCCCAGATACACCATTTAGTGCTGTGTTTGCAGAATAATTGACGCTTGAGCAACACGCAGTGCTTTGCTCTGCAGGACCTGGTGACAGGTAGTAAGGGTGTCCTCTTGCCTTTCGGGTCAGGGGGCAGGCTAGCTCGGCTCTCAGAATGGCCAAGGGCAAAAGCCGGCCTGGCTGTAGCCCTCTCTTGTCCTTCCTGTAACCTGGCGTGGCCGTAATTTCGCAGCGTCTCTTGCTTTCCTTCCAGGAGAGCCTCCCACCCTTAGTGCAACCACTCAGCAAAAGATCAGAGGAAGGCCAGCCGGGAGATGCTGTCTGGGCACAGGGAAGTTTGAGGGGTTGCAGATCACATTACATCAATGGGCAGCAGGCGAACAGGAGAAAGGCCGCGGTCAATTGTAAAGTCAGACTTCCTGGGTTGAAGCCCAGCTCTGTGACTTTCTTGTCCTTGGCCTGTCGCTTAACCCCTGAATCTCTCCTTCATCGTCTGTTAAAGGAGGACAGTCAGGCTGACACAGCAGCTTTGCTTCAAGAAGGAAATAAGACACCGCTCACGAAGGGTAACATATCCACACCCTGGCTTCTCAGTTTCTTGTTTCACTGGCTCTTAGCCACCCCTGTCCTGCTTTTACCCTGCAAGGATTATGCCTTGTGACCACCAGAAAAAGCGCATGACTGGCAATCCACTAGCTTCCCGTTCAGGTCTGGGGCACAGGATGGGGCGTGGACATGTCTGCAAAGTTTGCAGTTGCCCAGACAAGGACAAAGGGAAGATGTACTCTGTTCTCCATTAATAATTGCCTACTTCTTTGGTGAAGAGGTGCTTACAGATGGTGCCCATCGGTCCGGGTAGCGAGGGGTCCATCCCAGCTCCCGGGGTTATTTGAAACATTTACAGAAGGACCCCTGTCTATTCTTGGCTTCTTGAAAGCTTCCTCTGGCCCTAACAGTGTCAATGGTGCTACAACCACCCAGTAATTGAGACATAAATATGTGGGATGTTGGGATTCTCCTTTTTCCTCATTAAGTCCACCCCCTAAGTTTGTCCCCTGACCCAATCCCACCCTTTTGCCCCCGTTTCCCATTCCCTCTGATCAGGAGAACCTCCTCGGGAGTCCCACAAAGCCACTGCTCTCCCTATTTCCATTCCTGCAGTCTGTAGTTAACACAACAGTAAGGTAGTTTTAATGATGCATGTGTGATCGCGTTGCTCTTCTGCCAACCCTTTTCAATGGCTTCCCATTGCATTTATAATAGAATGCAAGTCACTTAACGCTGTCTGCGAGCTGGTCCTAATCTGCCTCTCCCTGCTATCCTTGCCTCTGCTTCTTATGTTCTGGCCACATGGCCTTGTTCCCATCTTGGAACCACAACGCCTGGACCTTTTCTCGGCTGATTATCTCATGCTGTCCCTTTTTGCCTCTTTCTGGAAGGTTCTTTCATCACTTCTTCAAATGGGTCGTGCCACATCCTGTAAGCCTCAGCTTAATTTTCACCTCTGTGTCTGTCTTTCCAAAGAAGGCTCTGCTTTTCAAGGTCCTTCTAGCCCCCAAGATCAGTTCCATCATAACACCACCTTTTTTGTAATTATTTATACAAATTTTGGGTCCGAATCCTCCACTATATCATTAGTTCCCTGAGAGCAGGGCCCTATCTGTGCTGTTCCTTCTCATGTCCCTAGCATCCGGCCAGAGTCTGCCCAGGGCAGGTGCTCACTCATCCTCAAGGAGTTTGCAAGCCAGGGCAGTAACGGGGATGCAGGGTGATTTTGGCAGGAAGTGTGTTTGACAACTCCAGGCTCTGTTCTGGCTGTGTGACCTCAGACAGACCACTTCCTCCTTCTGGGCCTCAACTTCCAAATCTTTGCCAGACACGCAACAAGCAAACGTCCTACAGAATGGAGCGCATCACAAGGAACGGATGAGCCATTCAGGTGGGGAGGGGCCTTATAATCTTGACCATGTCTCTGGAAGAGCAGTTGAGAAATCGACACCTTTATTGTGTTGATGCTACAGATATTCTCAAACACCATTTCGGAGACGTCTGTGTGTCCCCCCACTACAGCCATCTGTTCTCTTCATGGTGTGCACCGAGAACCCTCTTTGACCTTTGTAGTAATCACCGGTGTTGTCTGTAGTCGCCTTGCGGCCACAAGATTAGCGATTGTCTGCGTTATCTGCGGTGGTCATTGGCAGAGAACCATTCCCAGGATTCTGGGCGTCAAATGCAAATGGACCAGGCTGCTCCTATTTGTTAAAACTCTCCTCTTTATTCCTCATTTATCACAAGGCACGTAAGAATGATGGGAAGTTTTAAGGACAAGAGAGGAAAGACCAGAAGGACACCCAATTAGAGCAATGGAAGGGTGATCTTCAGAAGCCCCCAAGAAGACGGAGAATTAGGGACCAGTGAGAAGACGACTCTTGAGTGCTACAGAAAGGGTTTCAGCTGAACCCTTGGCTTCAGATAGTCTTATTTCTGCTAGAACTTACCAAGATGTTTAGCACATTCTTCAATGTTCATATAAGGGCTAAGCTTCCTGTTTGACTTTTTTGGGATGCCGTTCATAACAAATGCGGTCAAGGAGAGGAGGGGTGTTAAAGGGCGGGAGAGAGGGGTGCGCTTGCTGAAAAAAAAGGGATCAAATATATCCGCCACAGAAATATACCCTGAGAACCTCAGCCTACATGTAAAAAATGGTGTTATAATCACGTTATAAAAATTGTCCCCTGGGTGTGTCTTCCTCTGCTAAATGGGAAATTCAGCCCTTCTCAGATTCCTTCTACGTGGTCAAGGAGTATTTGGGGTGCCCCTGTATGCCCTGGAAGTTGTTTTGCTTGCTTCCCTGAAGGACCTAGAATCTCCCTTATCTCCTGCTCATGCACTCTCTCACCAACAGAGGCCTTTCTGCTGCTGATTCCCCCAGAGAGACCAAAGCTGCCATCTCCCTACCTGGCACACTCCTTTCCCAAGCCCTGGGCTTCTGACTCAGGCCTCCACGAGGGGGCTGGGCCAGGCACCTTTTCCAGGTCGTTTCCCTTTCTTTGCCCCTCTGCACAGCCTGTGTGCCAGCTCCTGCACCTCTCTAAGGGCGAGTCTTCCTAGGAGGTGTGCCAGCCCCTGACAAAGGTCTGGAGATATTTTCCCCGCCTCTCCTTAGAACTTCCAAGTTCTGTTTGAAGCCCGAGCAAACATCACCTCAGTTCAAGCTGAGCCCCTTCTCACAGTAACACTTGTGTCTCCATTTCATCCTTTCCAGGCAGTTCCAAAGCTTTACCGGGCAAAGAGCAACCATGCTGGGACGGAGTGGGCAGACAGCAGTGGCTCCCCTGCCCCGAGCTCGAGCTCATGAGCTCACGGCTTCCGAGCTGATGAAGGGCAAACCACTGCCAGCACCCAGTACTGTGCCTCCTGCTTCCTCTCAGCGATGTTTGCGTGGCTGGGTTGACCCCAAAGAGGAGGAAGGGAGTCAGAGAAAGGAAAGGAATGTTTACATAAAATGTAAAGGACTTGTGGGCACTTCAAGGCCACCCCGCGCTCTCTGGATGCTCACTGCTGAGTAATACCCTGTCTCAAATTCTGTTGGTCCTCTAGGTCAGGCACATGTGAACTTGGGAGAGTGGGAAAAGGGCCTTTCTGGTCTCAGAGGGTCACTGAGCTGGGTGCCTGCCCCACAGGAGAAAGCAGGATATTTTCCCCTTTGTACATACCACCCTACAAGCTCTCCACACATTCAGGGTCCCTCTACTGCCTGTTTGTCATCATAACTACTTCCCAGCCTCGCCTCCGGGTCTGTAGGATTCGGCTCACCACACGCCTTGAGGATTCCCCTCTGCACACTTTCTGCACACACCATATCTGTGAGTGTCCTGCACACCCACCTCTGTTCCTTTATAATTACTCTGGTTTTTTTCCCTTATGGGATGAATACCCTCCCCACACCCCACCCTGTCAAAATCCTACTCGTTTATTGGGTGGTCCAGCTTGCAAGCTTCTGGAGCAAAGCATGCCCCTGCCCAGCCCCGAGTAGCCTCTCTTGTGTCTAGCATCCTGTCTTTTCATCAGAGAATTTGTTTCCACTTGCCGTAATTAGTAAAAATGTCTTATCTTCTAGTTGTAAAGCTTTTGGAAGCAGCTATTGATCTTATATTTTTGTAGAATATCTTGCACACTGTTCTGTTCATAGTAGGTGCTTAAAACTTGTCCACTTAGTTGAATGGTTTGCCCCAGGTCATGAAAGCACACTGTGTAATGAGTCAGGAAGGCTGGACCATGCAGTGCATCGTGGTCTGCATTGTCCTAAGGGGCGGCCAAGCTAAGATGGGGACTCAAATTCTAGGGGCAATTGAGACAGTGTCACAAAATGGGTCTGATTTGTCACAGCCACTCAAGAGTTAAGCTTTGATCAATCCTTAAGAAAAGAAATAGAAGTGAAAGAAGCTTTAAGATGTATTTCAATTAATAATAAGAGTATTTGGGTTATGAATAATGAAATCCCTAATTGAACTGAATGCTCATCATGCATTCAGTCATTAAGCATGCACTGGACAAATAGCTGGAGAGCACCTACTGTGTGCTGTGCCCTCTACCCGTGCGTGGCATGCAGGGGTGAGCCATGTGGGCATGGCCCCTGGCCTCGCAGGAGCAGCTCTGATGTACTAGGCACTTGTTGCCTCTGGGCACATGAGGATGATCAAAGCAGGTTCCAGCCTCCTCAGTGCCTGGGGTGCCCTGGGAGGATGGTGAATTAGCCTCTGATGTCACTGCTCTGTGCTAAGGGCTGGGAAAGGAGTAAGCACAGTTCAAGAAAGGGAACTAAGGAGAGGAACAGAGCCTAGGCTGAGGAGAGTCAGGTAGTCACTCCAAGTCCTCAGAGAGCTGACAGTGGTCCTGGGTCGCCATTGAGTGAGCTCGCAGCCGGGGGCATGGGAGAGAAAGCATAGATGCAGCTCACCCCTCAGAATCCCAGCTCTGTGAATACTGATAGCTGTGACTATTATTTTTGTCAATCACAGCGTCCTCAGGGGTGTGAGCTGCAGGGTGCATCTGGGGAGGTCAGCTCAGAGTGGCAGAGTATAGAATCCAAGGGACTGGGGATTGGAAAAGTTACTGGAGAATTTTAGAGCAGCTGGTGTAGTATTCTGCTTCTCTAACCCTGTATGGCGCTGTCCTCTGTTTTTGGCCTCCCTGTTTTCTGTTGCATTAGCAGCAATGCAGGGGGAAGGCAGATGCACCCCTTAAGGAGCCAGAACAGAGATCCCCTTGAGTTCTGAGCTCCCAGCAGGTGTGACCTTGAGGAGCAGTCACCTCCCAGGCCCCAGAGGAGGCATCTGTGAGAACACACCTCACACCTCCCTCTTTGTTCCAGGTCACACGGGGCAGAAGTGACGTGCCCTTGGTATTGCACCATCGCCTCCAGAGCCTGGCTGTGAAGCCTCTCTCAAGAGTGAGCTTAAGGACACTGCTTTGCTTTTTGGCTCTTTCATCTTCTCTCCCTCCTGGCTTTTGTTCCAAACTAGTTTGGAGAGGACCGGGGCCAATGTCACTGTAGCCAGCCCCTCTCTTACTGTTTTCTGCAGCAGCTCACAGGGCTCTCCTCTCTTTTGCACACCTGGGATCTCTTGAGGCCATTTGTCCCCTGGGGGAAAATAGGTGGCGTCAGGCTGTCAATGCCAGCTAGGTAGTCGTGAGACCCAAGACGAATCTCATTGCTGAGACTCCTGCGAGTCCAGAGAGGGCGGCATGGAGAAGGCAGAGGGCTATTTGGCCCAGGTGATTGTCACAGAGTTTCACATTTAGGCTTTTGACATACTCTCCAAAGGAGGCTGTACTCACAGTGAGTTCTTTGTGATCGAAGCATAATAAATGTCTGGGCCTAGTTTTTATTTTTTCGTAGACTTGCTCCCTCTCCCCGCCCACATCTCTCCCAGCCTATGCATGTTTCTTTCAGTCCCAGGTGGGTTTCGTGGGTGTGAGGCCTAGCCAGATGCATGCACTTCAGCGCCCAGGGAATCCCCTGGGGAACCTGACATCAGGGCCGAGCAGCTGGAGGAAGAAGAAAGAAAGAGCAATGGGGATGAATGAGAAATGAAGACAAAATGCAGGCTGTGCCACTTCTTCTGCATGTCTTCCCCTGAAGGTGCCTAGGTCATCCATCACGGGCAAGTTCTTGGGGCATCTGGTCTTGGCAGAGACCTGCTCAAGCCTAACGGAATACTTGGCCGTTCACTGCATGTTGGGAGTGGGAATCATGGCATCTTTTGACCCTGCACGTTGCCAAGGACCAGCCTGGGTTATATACAGATCAAAGCTAAATATTTGAAATGAGTACAAGAGTAGCCCTTTGACCAGCCCTCAGAAGAAAATGAAGTATTATCTCACTGTGATTAACCCAGAATGCCAGTCACTATCTTAAAACAGTTGATCTTGGTACCAAGAAAGGTAAGGGAAAAGTCAGCCTTCTCACGCCCCTGTTTGTGGGGGCTGGCAATAAGGATTGGGGAGCTGTGGGGAAAATGGAAGTTCCTAGGGCCAGGATCCTCACCTGACCCTCAACTGCTTGAAGATGTAACTGGCCTGCTGCTAGGCTACCGCTTCCACACCCACAGGCAATAAGCTATTATTGACTGAGTCACTATATAAAGAGCTCCACCCAGGGCTCTGGACGGAGGCAGCCCGGAGGTGGGTTACAGATCTGCAGACTGCTGGGTGCAGAAGTGATTCTAGTGCTTGACCTACCACTGGGAGAATAAAGACAGGTATAAAGCCTTTTAGCTTCAAAACTTTTATTGTCATTTCGCAAAATCCATAGTGAACTTTCCCAGGGCTGAAACCCTCAGGCGAGACAAGGAGTCCTTTGCATTGCCTTAATTCTCTGTGACTTACCCGAGTTAGAAAGTAGGTCAAAGGCCATTGAAAGGTGGAGACCCCCAGTCAACTAACCCAGGTGATGTGCTCCTTGCCCCCTTGGTGACTCTTCCTCTGGTCCTATTGTTTCTGTTGATGAGATGGTCACAGGGCATTTCAACAAGAGCCCTGGTTGTTTTCCCCATGTGAACAGTCCTCACCCAGTAGTGCCCTGGCTCTGAAATCTGGTATATTTCTGACTTTATCGCCACTGACCTTCAGGCCTTTGCTGAGAGGAGCATCTATTTAAGCCTCAGAGGTAGAAAGATTTCCTTAATTTATTTTCCTTGCATTCCAGTGGAAAAGGGGGTGTTGAGAGAGAAGTAACACAGGGAGGGAGAGTGAGAGAGCAGAGCAAGACTAGGGCCTCCTGAGGACCGTGCACAGGCAGCCTGGTGGGAAGGGGAGCCACACACATTACAGTCACCAGAGACCAGGCCTTGGGAGGCAGAGCCCAGACTCATCCACAAGGCTGTATGGGCGCCCTTCCTTTGCCCTAATTCTTTCTTCTTCTTCTTCTTCTCCTTCTCCTTCTCCTTCTCCTCCTCCTCCTTCTCCTCCTCCTCCTCCTCCTCCTCCCCCTCCCCCTCCCCCTCCTCCTCCCCTCCCCCTCCCCCTCCCCCTCCTCCTCCTTCTCCTTCTTCTTCTTCTTCTTTTTTTTATAAAACCTTTAACTTTGACACACTCCCTCTCTCTTCCTTTCCTTTCATCTTTCAGTTGTGAGTATTTTGGTTCTGCTCAAGAGCAACAGACATGACGCAGGCTTCACTGCTTCTCTAACACCGCGTGTTTATGCTCACACTTGCCATCCGATGAGCAGAGTGGGTGTCAGGAAAGCAGCTGTGTGTTCTGAGTCTGTGGGTGGAGGGTGGACCATAGTGGAAATGGCCTTCCCCAAGTTCAGGGTCAAACGGGTGAGACCTAGGGAGGTATGAATGATGAACAGAGTGTCTGTGGGGAGGGGAGGGCCGTGGGGGTAGTGGACAACCAACATCATTTGATATCTGTATCGTGTCAGATGGTGACACGACCTACCTTCAAAGGAGGACGGCCACCATGATTTTGTAGGTGCTTATGGGCTATTAGGGAGGATAATGAGTTTTTTTTTCTTGAAACTTCCAACCCACCTCAGCAGCAAACAGACCTGGCTTTCCCTCTTAACTATCCCAGGACCTCTCAGGATGCCCAGAGAAGTGTCCTTGGCCTTGGCTCTGCCCACAGGCATCACCTGGGAGTGTAAACAACTACTGAGACCTGGGGTCGACCCTGTTGATTCTGATTTATTGTGTGTGTGTGTGGGGGGGGTGGTGAGGTCTGGGCATCAGGGTTTTTCAAGGCTCCCCAGGTGACTATAATGTGCAGCAGAGTGTGAGAACTATTGCCTGAGAGTCTCAAAATGTGGCCCCGGGGAGCCAGCACCCAGCATCAGCTGGGAACTCGGTAGAAATGCAGAATCTCAGCCCCTCAATCCCCAAGACTGAATCAGAATCTGCGTTTGAATAAGATCCCCAGGTCACTCCTGTGCACAGCAAAGGCTGAGAAGCTGGGTGGGATCCTGTGTCCCTAGGGACTGGATTTTGAGGTCGGCTGTACCCGGATTCAAACCCTTGTTCTTCAGCTTACTGGTTGTGAGTTATTGGGCAAGTCAGTAACAAATTCATACCTTTTTTCCTCTGTGAAATGGGGACGGTATGTATACATGTCTTATGGGGTGGCTGTGATGAGGAAGTATGCATGGACTGTTTTCCACAGTACCTGGCACAGAGGGCTGTGTTAGCTGACATTTTACTCTGGGGTTGTTTGGATTTCATCATTAGGACTTGAAGGATTTTTATCAAACTGAAGTTCCTTAGGCAGTGAGGGGATGGGAGAGACAGTCAATGTTAGTTAAGCTATAACAATATTTTGTTTTGATTTTCTGATAAAACCAACCCCTCAAGAATTTCCAGCAAGCTTTTTCAGAGACTGGCAGTTACTAAAAATGCAACTTTTCCCCCCTACTGAGTCTCAGAGATGTATTCTGGGAACTGGGTGCTGGGACATCAGAGACAAATCACCTCCTCAGAGCTCTCCGGATTCTAGCCCCTTGGTGAACCCATTCCCCCATCCCCGGGCCAGCCAGCCTGCTTCTGGGAAGCTGAAGACATTCTTCTAAATGGGAGCAGGCCCAGAGCCAGTCTTGAAAGTTCTTGGCCCAATAAAAAGAAAATGCAGTCCTCAGCAGAGCATGGCTTCACTGACTCATTGCTCTAAAGAATGTAATTCATATATCTAGATGAGAGGCTCATATATCTACGGGACACTGCTGCAATGAGTGGAGTGTTACTGACAGCCAATCAGAATCATTACTCAAAAGCATGACCTCAATTCTAGCCAATCAGGCTGCTCCCAGAAGAGCTAGCCCTTCCACAGGTTTCCTGTCCTCATTCAGGGGACACGGGTCAGGAACTCAGGTAGGACAACCTGCTGGGGACCTCTAGTTTCTTTTGCTTTGTAAGTCTCAGGGTACAAGAGTTTGGAGATGGGTTTTGCAAGGTGGGTCCAGGAGATACTACTTGGAATTAGGGTTTTGTGATTGTGTAAGTGAAGGACTGTTTGCCTGTTACATCCTTCTCATGGACACCTAGCATGCAGTCAGCATGTTACAGATGTGGAGTGGTCATGCTATAGAGAAAGCTGTGCAACTTTATTACACTTAAGTTTTTATAAGGCTACGGACTGTGGGTTTGTATTTTTAAATAATGTCTGTTGAACATCTGGCTAAGCTGATGTTTCAGAGAACAAATTATGGGAGCTTAGAGAATTCTAAAACCCACTGATCAATGAATCACTTAATTTAACTCTGGCTTCTGGGCTACTTTACAGGGCATAGGTAAGGTGGGCGTCTCTGAGGAGGGGATGCATAAGTTGAAGCTTGAAGGATGAGACAGAGCAGCCTTAGGAAGAGCCAGGGAGGAACACTACAGGGGAGGGGTGAGCAAAATGTCAGCAGATGTGCAGACAGAATTAGAATACGCGGGGTCTTCCAGGATGTAGTAAAATACCCAGAATACCCCTCGCCCCCTGCCCTGCCGTGTGATGGGAAGCCTTGAAGGATTTCCAGCAGGATGTGCTCTGACTTGGGTAATTTTAGAAGTGTAACTTTGCCCTCTGAATGGAAGAGGGTCTATAGAGAAACAAAAATGAAAGTGAGTGGGACAGATTGTTTTCCCAACATGACTGCAAACAATAACTTGCATACCACATGTTCTTCTAGAACCTTCAAAGATTCTGTGAAGAGAAGTCTAATTACCCTCCCCTGCAACCTGGGAAGGCTTGTGAGTCATTTGTAATTATAAAATGTGATTGAAGAAGTCTGGCTTGGTTTCCCGTGGCAGCCATGTTGCGAGGAAGCCAAAATGCATGCAGAGGCTCCAGGTGGGCACTGCAGGTGGTGGCCCTAGTCTTTGAATTTCCCCCAGCCCAGGTGCCAGACATGTGAGTGAACAAGTTTTTAGAGTCTAGCTTCTGGCCATCAAGACAACCCTCAGCCTTTGCTGACTCTTCCCAGCTGAGTCCCAGACAACAAGGTGCAGAGATAGGTGTCCTTGCTGTGTCCTTTCCAGATTCTCGATCAACAGAATCATGGGCCAGTTAGAGTGGTTGTTTTATGCTGGGGTAATTTGTAATGCGACAACAGTAAGCAGAACTGGGAGCATAGACAGGAGGTTGTTGCAGTGGCTTGCGTAGGAGAAGATGATGTCTTGAATTTATGACTGTCAATTCCTATCAGGTATAGATCACACGAGGAACACAGCTGTATTTTAAAAAGCTAGATTTTTTGCTTGCTGTAGCAAGGAGCCTGCAAACCATGAGGAATCCTGGAGTGTCTCAAAAGAGCGCAGTTGGGAAAGAGGTAACTAGAAAGTTTTAGTGGCTAGAGTTAGTCATAGATGGTCTTGACAGGAATTGACCAGAAGTTTGTTATCCTGGGAGCTAGTTTTGCCTCTAGAACTCACAAATCTGAATACAGATGCTGTTCATTGGTCTCTTAGATCAGTGTCTAGTCTTTCCTGGAACAAATGGGTCTGAACGCACTGGTGTTAAAAGGGTTTGTGCTTTAGATAGTCTCGGATAAACACCGTGGCTTGGTCTAGCACAGACTGTGAGCCGGGGTGCATTTTGCAGGTTGTGGTTTCTGTTTCCATTCGAATTCTCCTCAACAGCTTCACAGCCAGCTGTTCATTTGAAGAGTAAGACTGTGATTTTTTTTTTAAAGGGCTCCTGATCTTTAAGAGATGCAAATGGAAATATTGACAGTACAAATCAACAGTCCTCTAATGTTTCGGTCTCAGGGCATCCTATCTACTTAAAAACTACTGAAGATCAGAAAGGGCATTTTTAATGTGAGTTTAGCTATTGACATTTACTATATTGGAAATGAAAACTTTAAATACTTTAATAATATAAATGAATGTTATTAAGTCAAGTATTTTATCACACAGCATTTTTATGAGAAATAACTATTTGAAAAAACAGGTGAGGAGAATGCCATGGTTTTATGTTTTTTTGCAAATCACTTTAATGATCTGGCTTAATGGAAGATGGCTGGATTGTCATATCTGCTCCTGAATTTAATTCGTTGTAGTATGTTGTTCTGGTGGGAGCGCATGAAAAAATCTGACCTCACACAAACACATATTTGGTAAAGGCAGGGGTATTTCAATAGATCTTTTTGAGATAATTGTGGATAGTCTTTGATACTTTATCAACAGCGGTAGTTGCTCTTTGTTACCTTAGTGAACTTTTGTACTCTGTTGTATACAATCCATTGATCTATCCTGTATTTCAAATGGATCTTTTACTTATTTGTGATTTTGTATTATCATTCACTGGTCATTTGCAAATACTAGCTTACTGAAGTGAATATGCAGATCTTCCAAATGTTGGCACATTTCATCATACAATATTAAAAAAATCATATTTTTCGATATCACCACTGATGCAGAAGCTGTCAAACCCATGGTGGCAGGTACAGTTTTTCCAAAATTCTAGTTTTGGCTTTAATGTTTGAATTTCATTGGCCACAAATGTTGTCTATTATTTTCCTTGAAATGACGAGCTCACTTTATTCATTTTTGAGAAAATGTGTGTTGAAGACCTGAGTCAGAATAAGTTTCGAGTAAAAATGGTGCTCCATGAGAAAAACAGCTGCTGGTCGTGCAAACATCTGCCCCATCCCTCGAGGCAACTATTGTACTTTGCTGGGCAGCATAAAGACTTCAAGGCTACTTCCATTCTGTCGTTCACCCTGTTAAAGAGATGTGAACTCAGAAGTTGAAATTTAATGAAATTGTTTCTGCTTCATCAAGGACATCTTAAGTGCAACTGGGGTTTATTTCAATGTGAGTGACTGGCAGTGAAGAATCCATGCTGCCATGCAACCTTGATCCACGCCGAGGCACCAGCGGTTTACCTAACTGCTTTTGCATCATTAGTGCAAGTGTCAATGCAGTGAAAAGGATAAATAATGTCTTAGTATTGTAATAAAAATGGATTTGACTTTGAAGTTTCCCTAGAAGGGTCATTGGGACAGCCTCCCCACTCCCCCAAGAACCCATGGGCCACACTTTGAGATCCAGGGTTTGCTTCCAAATAATATAGGAGGGAGGAAGGGGCTGGGGGTAGAGATGACATGCATGGTCGTGAGTTGACAGCTGTTGAAGTTGGATTATAGGTATTTGTGGGCTCATTATATATTCTGTCTACTTTTTCACGTATTTGAATTTTTCCGTAGTAAATTGAGGTGAATAAGATTTAATCTTAGGACTCTAGCGTTATATCCAGGTGAATCGTAGTGCTGTTTCCTGACAGGAGGCCTGGGGGCGCAGGGACAGGTGTGGATGGGGGGAGTTTGAGGGTTCCGTTCAGGACACATTACATTTGGGATGCCGGTGGGGCATCCACTTGGGAACCTGCAGCCAGTATTTTAAGCTGGAACTGCTCTTAGGGTAAGACTGTAGAGACAGGGAAGGCCCAGTTAAGAGCCTCCCTTAATGTGGTGACCTCCCGGATTGAGTCTTTACTAACTGCCTCCAATTCAGAGAGCCTGCATAGGCCTTCCTCTGCTCTGGGAGCTTGTCCCTGGGAATCCACATCAACCTTTGGGGTTTGGGGGCACTAGGAGGGTGGAGGAGAAGGCAGCTTTTGCATTTCCCTGGAAAGCTCTAAGCACATCTTATCCCCTCTCCATCTGTTATGATGGGAATTGGTAGGAGGGGCAGGGATCACAGAAAGTGTAATTCAGTCTCTTTCCGTCTAATTTTGACTAATGTGTGTAAACTACATCAGAAGTTTTTGCTGGAGCTGCTCAGAGTTTAGACGTTGTAGTGTTGGAGGCTAGTCTGGTGGTGAAGCTCTTAACCTCTGGAATTCTGTCCACCTGGATTCAAATCCTTGCTCCTCCCCCTACTGGCTGTGTAACCTGGGCGAATTGCTAAACTCCTCCAAGTCCTAATTTCCTTAAGTCTCAAATAAACAGTAAAAAAGTTCTTTCTTCCTCTGAGGGAGATCTACAGAGGCAATGCCTTCCAAGGGTTTAGCACACAGCAAGTATTCAGCTAAAGTTGGTTTGTTTTTCCCCTTTATTCTATCCTTATCCCTCTCTCTGGTGGACTTGATGTCCAGCCATAAAAGGGAATGAAGGGGGGGGGGGGGTGCAGTGACTCATGCAGGTGACCAGATGGCTTTAGGGGAGGCTGTGTTCATTGGTCTTGGTTCTTCCTTACCATGTTTTCAGCCAAGAAGTCCCAGACCCGGCTCCAATGACACATCAAAGAGGAAAACCAGATCCACAGGGCGCCAGTGAGGTTGTCCGGTCTAGAACATGTGGGAGCCCTCTAGTGCCTTGGAGGGCCTCACCGCCATCCAGGGACAGGACGACTGAGGCGAGGCAGTACCAGGGGCTCCCACCCTGGCTCAGTTTTGCAGAGCTGACATGCTGATTGCGGCCCCAGCAGAAGTCCCAGCTCCTGCATGTTGTTGGAACTGAGCTTACAGGGGCCCAGCTCATGCTCAGCGTGTCCTTCTCTTTTCTGTAGTCATTAGCTTTTGGTCATTACCATTTAAGAATTTGCCATGGAGGATAACTAGCCGTGTCTGGTAGCTACTGGAGAGACCTGTGCCAGTTAGTCTACGGGTACCACAGTGGGTTCTTGTCCTGACATCTTGGGGTCACCCGGTGTGCATCGTGGAGTTGTGTGATTCAAAGCCTGTTGCTCCCCATCTCCTACTGCTCGCTGCTCCACAACAGGTATATTCTCACATCCTATTTTCCTGACCTAAGCCCTGGGGTTGTCCTGATTCCAGGCAGCACATCAAAGGGTGGACTGATGATCGAGAAAGACATTGATGAAGCAATGGCTTTGGGAGCTGTATTTGATCAGACATGGTAAAAGGTCAAGGTGACTGCAGCTCAGGCCCTCTGAGTCACTTTCCCCTGGTTGAACCAAGATCCCCTGCCCAGTCCCCAAGCTGTCTTTTTATTATTTTGATTCCACCAACTCTTAGTGAATATCTTCCTGTATCTATATCTCTATTTGCTAAGAATACACTTTATGACTGATCCTGCCATAAACACCGAGAATACAAAAATGCATTTCCCCCTCTTTCCAGCATTCCCATTCCAGTGGGTTGGGCAGGTAGAGGAGGGGATAGAGTAAACTGTTCCAGTTAAGTGTTAATACTGGGGCCCATTACTAACATACAAAAGAGACGTGGAGCTGGTGTGAGCAATGCTGTCCTCTGAACTAAAAAGAAAGCAGTGGTACAAGTATGATGGCAAATGCCAACTGCCATCCTTCCTCAGTGTTAGGGGACAATGGGGATGTTAGCATGCACCTTTTGAACAGCAAGAAACTCAGCTCTCCTGCACCATTTCAGCAGATCGTGGGGCAGGCTGGCCTTTCCAGGTCCTCAGTAACCCTGATGAATGAATGAGTTCTGGGGATGGGGTGAGCTAGAGAGCATACACCCTGTGTAAAGGGGCAGCTCACTTTAGCTCTAGTCGATTTTGTCACATGGAAGTGTGAACCCGTTTTATCAGATCCTGTGATTTTTTTTTTCCAAGGAGATCCAGGAATCTTGATTTTTTTGGATGAAATCTCCAGGTTTAAAAAACATGGACAAAATTTAAATGTGCAAGGCCTTAGGGGCTCAGCCAGATAAATATATCTGTTGACCAAATGTGGCTCACAGGCCATTGTTTTTCAGGCTCTCTAGAGACACTCCTGTACTAAAGTGCTACCAAATGAGGTGACATTCAGTGCCAAACTGACCAGGGCCCCAGCCTTGAGCTGGGTTGGGAGCCCTGATCCAGGTTGAGAAAAGCCAAGATAAAATCT
This sequence comes from Smutsia gigantea, assembly GCA_032199065.1. Classification (NCBI taxonomy): domain Eukaryota; kingdom Metazoa; phylum Chordata; class Mammalia; order Pholidota; family Manidae; genus Smutsia; species Smutsia gigantea. The sequence continues at coordinate 167,854 of JAVSCE010015894.1, read as the reverse complement.
GGCTGACGTGATTTCCTCTTGAGTTCAGCTATAAGCTGGGTCCATGTCTTTATTTCTCCCAGCACCTGTGTGATGTGGGGAACCATCTCCCCTATTCAATGGGGAGACCCAGGAAGCAGAAAGTCCCTGCCATTGACCCCAGGCCTGTCTACAAGCTCTTGGAGGGCAAGAAAAGAGCTGGCTGAGGCCAGCAGGCTGTCTGCTGCTCACTCAGCTGATCCGTCAGTGCCTCAACTCGAGCAAACGAGACACATTTCCAAGCAGAACCAAGAACCTTGGCTGAACGCTTCTGGACTCTTGCAGTCAAACTCAGCCAGAAGCCAAATCTACCCAACAGTGCTGGGTTTCCGGGGCCCATAGGGCAGGGTAGCATGGCAGATAGCCTGGGCTTTGGGACTGAGCCCTAACTCCATGAGGACCATGACCTACAATGAACTTGGACAAAGTGTTTACCACATTGAGCCTTATTTTCTTCATCTCTAAAATGAGAATAGCACCATTGACCTCAAAAGGGCTGACAAATAAGACATTTATGGCAAAGTCTGGAACACTCTGCCAGGCACATAGTAAAGGCTCTGTTAATGTCACCACTAACTAGTGGTATAACAGCCTTGGGCAAGTGACTCAGCCTCTGTGATTCCATCAGATGTCCTTGAGAAGTTTCAGTGCCTGGTGGCTGGCATGTATGGGTTTATACTAATCAATGAATGAATGAAGGAGTGGATGGATGAATCCAGCTAATATTTGTTGAGCATCTACTATGTTTCAGGGATGGTGTTGGTGCTAAGGCAATAAACAAGGCGAAAGGAGAGTGCAATTCTGTCCTCATGGAAATTATGAGGCAGCTTATGTTTATGATGACAATTTGGTGACTGTTCCTCATGGGCTGAAATGGAGCTCTTTACTTAGGGCTTCGTGCACCTGCAGCATGCTGTGCCCCTGGGTAGGCTCCACGCCAGGGAGGGACAGAGCAGGATGTCCTCGGGACAGATGAGGAACTTGGCCCAGATGCCCCAGTGCTGGACGGGAGCGGGCTGCAGGCGTACTGCTCTGGCCTGGGGAGAGGCCCATGCCCACGAGCCCACGTTCTATCTGTGCCCAGCTCTGGCCATTTCTTGGCTTCCGTGGATGCACCCAGCACTGGGAATTTCTGCCAACTCTAACACCATCCAAACAAAGAGCAGAACTTCCCAGGAATGGCTGCGATTTCTTGGTGGGAAGTTGAATTCTGTGGTGACAGTGCGAGGTTCTGCAGAACGAATATCACGTCAATGGTATTTAATAACACGGTAACCACTGACCATTTAATTACACGGTAATTGTCACTTAGTGGCTGGGTAATTGCATAGCAAGTACCATCTAATTTCAGGGTAAAGGGTAAATACATGATTATTTCAGGCTCCTTAGGCACAGTCTAGGTCACTCAGGAATTAGATTTGGATTGACTAAGTATAAATTACCTAGAAATCTGTTTTCGGGTGATTACTCCTGTCATCCTTTCCTGACAAAGCTCTAACGGCTACCACTCAGTTAAAGAGAGATTTTAAGGTTTGGAGCCTCAGGAACTTAAAGGGACACTGCCTCACTTACAGGCAATCATTTCCTGTCGTGCAAGAGCCTGTTGCTTGGTTAGGGAGAGGCTGGAGAGAGAGGAGTGTATGATGCCATCCTTTGCCTACTGGCAGCGGAAGTTTCTTCATTTACGCGGGCAATTCAGCACTTGGGGACAGTCTCACCAGTGACATCACAAAATGAGAGTCTACTGTCTGCTCCTATGGCCTCTTCTTGTGAGCCCTGGGCTAGAAAGAGAGATGGTTTCTGGTGGGCCACCTGGTAACGCCCCCAAGGGTATGTTCACCCCTCAATCCCTGGAACCTGTGAACGGTGACCTTATTTGAAGAAGCCTGCAGGCATAATGAAGGATCTTGAGATAAGGAGATCATCCTGGAGTATCCAGGTGGGCCCTAAATCCACTGGCAAGTGTCCTGATAAGAGACAGAAAGGGAGATAACAGCAGGAGAGTAGAAGCCCCATGGAGACAGAGGCAGGGACTGAATGAGGCAGCCAAAGCCGCAGTTCCAGGTGCCCCCGGAGGCCGGGAAGGGAAAGAACAGACTCTGCCCTGGAGCCCCTGGGGGGAACACGGCGGCCCTGCAGACACCTTGATTTTGGAAAGAATAACTTGCTGCTGTTCTAAGCCACCCGATTTGCAGTAATTTATTACGGCAGCTGCAGGAAAATGAATGCAGTCTCTAAGGGGCTGGGGACAGCAAGACCTCCTGGCCTTGCCCGTGGGGGTCTATCCTGGGCCTAGTTGGGTTGGAGGTGGCAAACAGCCGGAGGGGAAAAAGAAGTCTGAACACCTCAAGTCTCGTCTTGTGTGGTGTGCGAGCTGCCCTCTGCAGATCGGAGTGGGGGCGCTGTACCTCTCAGCCAGAGACCCCAGGCGGGCAGCAGGACCTGCTGCTCGGTCTGTCTGAGGCCTCCCGAGTCTGCTGGGATGTCATGTGCGAAGGGACCTGACAAAAGCAATTTAAATGTTTTCATTAAGAAAGAAATTTAGGATCCTCTTGGACAAAAACAATTCAAAAAAATGCCCAAATCCCCAGAATTTAGATATAATCACACGGATCTATGTCCCCCTAATTATTTGTGTTGGCCGTCCCTGGTGGTTCCATGTGGTGGAAAGAATGAAAGTGCGGGCTTTGGATTTAAAACCATTCAGTCATTGTTCCAATGACTCTAACTTCTCTGAGTCTCAGTTTTCCCATCTTTCAGGCCAGAATACTAAAACTTAGGCAGTAGGGTGTTGGTTTCATGAGATAATACATATAAGGAGTGGGGAGTTTGTGCTCAGTCAAGTGTAGCCATTATTTCTACACTGTACAGGGCCATGTGAAATATGCATTTTGTGTCTTATTATGAACTCTCCACAGACGTTTGTAAATGGCTGCATCATGCACCATCAGATAGATGTGCCGGAGACAAAACTGATGTTGGCAGCTGCACTGCATCCCCAGAGTCCCTTCATGAGCTAGCTGCTAATTGCATCGTCTTCTACCACTCCACCTCCAGGGTTAGTGGCGGCCCCTCCTCTCTCCCTCTGCTACCCTCTTTCCCCACCCGCGGTTTTGGAAAGCATAGAAATCAGCTACCCTGCATACACACCGTGGGCACTCAGGTTTAGACAAACAAGTGCTTGGAGGCAGAGCATCAGGCCCCCAAATCGCTCATCGGAGATGGCACCTAGCTTTATGATCCTGCAAGAAGGAGCTATCCAGCCAACAGGAGGATTAACCAATAAAGGATTTAGAAGATGCTCATTAAATAAAAATAACATGAACCGTTCTCCGGAAGGCCTCTCAGGAGTCCTCATTGCATTTAAGTGCTGCAAAGTGAAGTTGGGCTTATTTCTACAGGTTTTGAGTCATTTGCTCCCAGAACCTTCCTCATTCTGGTACCAACACTCTTTGCCTGGGTACACGTGGCCTTCTGCTTCCTTGCCCCTCTGCCCCCAACTGGGCTGCGTGTGGAAGACGCAGTCCTCAAGGATTGGTGGCAGCCGGGGGCACCCCCTTGGGGTACCTTGCTAGTCAATTCTGATCTGTGCTTTAGCATCTCAATGGTTTATCGTGCTATCAGGGAGGGCAATGTCTTGGTTTTACTCACAGAAAAAGGGTTTGGGTCTAAAAGAAAAGAACCCAGGCAAGCCTCCTGATATATAAATGAGTTGCTAAAAAAATAAAAGCAACAAAAACCTTCCTTTGTTGGGATTTTCTACAACACAGGCATTTTGCCAAGTTTCCCATATTTTTTCTTATTTAATCATTGCAACACATTTGTGAGACCGGCCTTGTCAGCCCCATTTCTCTGGGCCGCATGAAGCCTTGGCAGTTCCAGGACCCAGCTACGGGCCATGTGGCTAATAAAAGGAGGGCTTTGGATTCAGACCAAGTCCTGAGGCCACTCTATGCCAGCCTGCTGGGCACTTTGGCTGTAGAACACAATGTTTTGCAATGATGGGTTTGGTGGTTCTCTACACTGGCACCTTGGGGAAACCAATAATTGGCCCACCTTGATTTCTTTTCCATGCAAGAGTTATCAAAATCTGGATGGACAGAAATAATGCATATCTCTTAGGAGGCTTGCCTGAGGGTATGCCCCTTATCATACTCTAGATCAGTGGTTCTTAAACCTGCCTGGGACCCCAAATTGTCCAGTTAATTAGATTCCCAGGGATGTAATGCATATATATCTTTTTATAGATGCTTCCTGGATAGCCCTGATGCATTCCAGTCTGTGGATTAGCATTTGGGAACTGCTGACTAACATATTGTAGATTTAAAAAATATATATATCTCTGGATTAAGTCTCATCATTAGAGGGCTGTAAACCAATTGACATTCTTTTAGCTTTGAAAATCACAGCTTTTACCATCTGTATGGTCATTGGTTAAAAATGAAGGCTGCTATAAGATACAGCCCCATAAAATTCAGAACTACACAGTGAGTTTATGGGATGAAGGATATTGCTGAGGATATAATTCAGTAATCAGAGAAGTCTCTTAATTAACTTTCTCTTAGGCCTAAGTACAGAAAGAGCTTTGCTTTCTCCTGATAACTTTTTCTTCTCTCCATGTGGAAATTGTGTTATTAACTTCTGAGTTTCTTTCTTTACATGGGTCACTAGGAAACCCAGGACAAAATTTATATCCCTTTAGAAATCTGTAAGGAATCTTACGTGTTTTCTTTCTAACTTTACTTCTGGATTCTTTTTTCTTCTGTACTATTCTTCCGTTCTTAACATTTCTACAACTGCCTCACCAAACATACTGTCTTTTTTTTTTTTTGTCTGTATTCCATGGCTGTTCACTCATAAAATGGAGATTTCTTTCACATTTTAATTTTTTGGAAACTGGGCTAAGACCCAGAATCAATGCATGTGTTTAATGTGGTGGTGTACTCTTCCTAGGGCTGCCATGAAAAAATACCCAAAACTGGGTAACTTAAAACAACCAAAATTTATCATCTCACTTTTCTAGAAGCTAGAACTCTGAAACCAAGGTGTTGGCAGGGCCATGTTCCCTCTGATGGCTCTGGGGAAAATGCTTCCCTTTTCTTCTGGCTTCTGGCATTTGCTGGCAGTCCTTGGCATTTCTTGGCTTATAGCTGCTTCCCTCTGGTCCCAGGGAGAAGAAGGGGCCTTCTCCCTGTGTCTTCACATTGTGTTCCCTTTGTTGTGCCTGCCTCTGTCCCCATTTCCCCTTTGTATAAGCACACTGGTCAAATTGGATGAGGGCCCACCTGCATGACCTCATTTAGATTACTACTGTAGTAAGCAAAATAAAAGACCCTATTTCCAAACAAGGGCACATTCTGAGGTGCTCAGGGAGAGGACTGCAACGTTTCCTTTTTGAGGGGAGATAACTTAACCCATAACATCATCTCCCCTTTCCTTTCCATGTTGCCTTGATGTTTTCTTTTTTGTTTTGTTTTGTTTTGTTTGATGGTTAGAATACAAATTATTTTTAAAAATTTATTTTGGTATCATTAATCTACAATTACATGTGCAATATTATGGTGATTAAACTACCCCCTTCATCTGGTCCCCCCCACCAACCCCATTACAGTCACTGTCCATCAGTGTAGTGAGATGCTATGGAGTCACTACTTGTCTTCTCGGAGTTATACAGCCCTCCCCGTGCCACCCCTACATTACGTCTGCTAATCGTAATGCCCCTTTTTCCCTCTTATCCCTCCCTTCCCACCCACCCTCCTCAGTCCCTTTCCCTTTGGTAACTGTTAGTCCATCCTTGGGTTCTGTGAGTCTGCTGCTGTTTTGTTCCTTCAGTTTTTTTTCTTTGTTCTTATACTCCACATATGAGTGAAATCATTTGATACTTGTCTTTTTCCTCCTGGCTTATTTCATTGAGCATAATACCCTCTAGTTCCGTCCGTGTTGTTGCAAATGGCAGAATTTGTTTTCTTCTTATGGCTGAATAATATTCCATTGTGTATATGTACCACCTCTTCTTTATCCATTCATCTACTGATGGACACTTAGGTTGCTTCCATTTCTTGGCTATTGTAAATAGTGCTGCGATAAACATAGGGGTGCATCTGTCTTTTTCAAACTGCACTGCTGCATTCTTAGGGTAAATTCCTAGGAGTGGATTCCTGGGTCAAATGGTATTTCTATTTTGAGTTTTTTGAGGAACCTCCATACTGCTTTCCACAATGGTTGAACTAATTTGCAGTCCCACCAGCAGTGTAGGAGGGTTCCTTTTCTCCACATCCTCGCCAACATTTGTTGTTGTTTGTGTTTTGGATGCTGGCCATCCTCACTGGTGTGAGGTGTATCTCATTGTGGTTTTAATTTGCATTTCTCTGATGATTAGTGATGTGGAGCATCTTTTCATGTGCCTGTTGGCCATCTGAATTTCTTCTTTGGAGAAGTGTCTGTTCAGATCCTCTGCCTATTTTTTAATAGGCTTATTTGCTTTTTGTTTGTTGAAGTGCGTGAGCTCTTTATATATTTTGGATGTCAACCCCTTATCGGGTATGTCATTTATGAATATATTCTCCCATACTGTAGGATGTCTTTTTGTTCTATTGATGGTGTCCTTTGCTGTACAGAAGCTTTTCAGCTTGATATAGTCCCACTTGTTTATTTTTGCTTTTGTTTCTCTTGCCCATGGAGATATGTTCATGAAGAAGTTGCTCATGTTTATGTCCAGGAGGTTTTTGCCTATGTTTTTTTTCTAAGAGTTTTATGGTTTCATGACTTACATTTAGGTCTTTGATCCATCTTGAATTTACTTTTGTGTATGGGGTTAGACAATGATCCAGTTTCATTCTCTTACATGTAGCTGTCCAGTTTTGCCAACACCAGCTGTTGAAGAGGCTGTCATTTCCCCATTGTATATCCATGGCTCCTTTATCATATATTAATTGACTGTATATGTTTGGGTTAATCTCTGGACTCTCTATTCTGTTCCACTGGTCTGTGGGTCTGTTCTTGTGCCAGTACCAAATTGTCTTGATTCCTGTGGCTTTGTAGTAGAGCTTGAAGTCTGGGAGAGTAATTTCCCATTTTATTCTTCCTTCTCAGGATTACTTTGGCTATTTGGGGTCTTTTGTGGTTCCATATGAATGTTTGGACTATTGTTCTAGTTCGTTGAAGATAGGGATTTCATTGAATCTGTAGATTGCTTTAGGTAGTATAGCCATTTTGACAATATTTATTCTTCCTAGCCAAGAGCATGGGATTAATTTCCATTTGTTAGTGTCCTCTTTAATTTCTCTTAGGAGTGTCTTGTAGTTTTCAGGGTATAGGTCTTTCACTTCCTTTGTTAGGTTTATTCCTAGGCATTTTATTCTTTTTGATGCAATTGTGAATGGAGTTGTTTTCCTGATTTCCCTTTCTGTTAGCTCATCGTTAGTGTATAGGAAAGCCACAGATTTCTATGTGTTAATTTTGTTTCCTGCAACTTTGCTGAATTCAGATATTAGTTCTAGTAGTTTTGGAGTGGAGTCTTTAAGGTTTTTTATGTACAGTATCATGTCATCTGAAAATAGTGACAGTTTGACTTCTTCTTTACCAATCTGGATGCCTTGTATGTCTTTGTTTTGTCTGATTGCCGTGGCTAGGACCTCCAGTACTGTGTTGAATAACAGTGGGGAGAGTGGGCATCCCTGTCTCAAGATCATATTTTTTAAAACGACTTTATTTGCTCTGACTTTTCCTGGTCTCAAATAGCCTGAATAACTGATTAATAGTTGACTGTACACAATGCTTTTAACTCTGCCCCTGACGTGGAATCTATTCATGAGCCTTCTCGCTCCCTGATGGCAAATCCATCCTTCTCTGATCTCCCGTTAGTCTACAGGGGCCATTTTTATTTCCAGAGTTGGGGGTTGAATCAGCACATGGGACTCTGTTTCTGTATTATCCCCGTTGCCTGTTTTTCCCACAACCCTATGGCTCTTCTGCAGTGCCCTAGAGCAATGGAGGCCATAGCAGGAAAACTTGTTCAAAAGAGCAATTATTCCCACCTAGTGTCTCAAGTGTCTTGGAGGAATGGGGGAGGAGATTCCGGGTGACTGTAGTACTCAAGTCTCCTTTTCCCCAGGAAAACCAGGAAAGACTTGACTACTCAGCCACCGCAGCAGGAGATGGGATCTGTAGGACCCCTCCTTCAGTTCTTTCTGGAGGGTGGTGGCAGAGGTTCTGCCTCTAGTTGCTTCAGCGTTTGCATGGGACAAGACAGAGCAACATCCTACTGTTGCCTGGAAGGTTTGAGCCTTGTGGAAACAGAACTCTCAGTAAATGCTAACCTGGCTCTGGGATGAGCAAGAGGCTGGTCCATCATGGATTGTCATGGGTCAGCAATGGTCTTGGACTGGCACAGAATATAGAAATGGAGCTGGGATGATGAGGCCATCAGGCTACAAAGGAACCAATAATCAGACCAGGGCGAGCACAAGATGTTCCCTGAGCTACTCTTGGCTGGATTTCATCAGTACCTGAGGATGGGGGAGCAGTTAATACCAAACCTACACCCATGGAGTAAGTCCTATTTTTGCATAAATCAATGTCTAAGGTACTTATTTACTAAATGGTATACTATGAATCCTAAAGAGATCAGCATTGTACTCTTAGAAGTACCCTTTGAGAAACTTCCGGGAAGATGGCGGTGTGAGCAGGGCGGCAGAAATCTCCTCCCAACACTATATTTATCTACGAAAACACAGAAAATACATCTATTCCTAAAAGAGAGACGAGAATACACAGGAAAGCGCACAGCATGCAGCGACACCCAAGAGGACTCGGCACCCCAAGAGGCGGAGCGATAAAGGGCCCTGCGGAGCGGCACAGTCACAGCTGTGGAATAGTGGGGCAATAGCGCCACCTAGAGCATTCCCACAGAATCTACGTCCGGTGGGCATTTTTTTGTTTTTTTTGTTTTGTTTTGTTTTTGTTTTTGTTTTTTCTTTTCTTTCTTTTTTCTTTTTTTTCTTTTTTCTCTTTTTTTTCTTCTCTTTTTAAAGTCTTAAAGAGCCCAGCTGACATACGTGGCAACTATCAGTGACCAAATTATACAGGCATGAAAAGACAGAGGAATATGGTTCAGACCAAAATCAACCAGACAACCCCAGAGAGGGAGTCTGAAGGGATGGAAATGCACAGCCTGCCTGAAAAAGAATTTAGAATAAAAGTCATAACTATGCTGATGGACCTACAGAGAAATGTGCAAGAGCTGAGGGAGGAAGTGAGGGAACTGAGGAAAGACAATACAGAAATCAGACAAGCGATCGACGGGCTTAAGAGCAGAATGGATGAGATGCGAGAGACTGTTAATGGAATAGAAAACAGAGAACAGGAGTACAGAGCAGCTGAGGCAGAGAGAGATAAAATGATTTCTAGGAATGAAAGAATATTAAGAGAACTGTGTGACCAATCCAAACGGAACAATATTCGCATTATAGGAGAACCAGAGGAAGAAGAGAGAGAGAAAGGGATAGAAAGTGTCTTTGAAGAAATAATTGCTGAAAAGTTTCCCTCGCTGGGGAAGGAAGTAGTCTCGCAGTCCACCGAAGCTCATAGATCTCCCAACACAAGGGACCCAAGGAAGACAACACCAAGACACATAATAATTAAGATGGCAAAGATCAAAGATAAAGACAGACTATTAAAGGCAGCTAGAGAGAGAAAAAAGATCACCTACAAAGGAAAACCATCAGACTATCATCAGACTTCTCAACAGAAACCTTACAGGCCAGAAGAGAATGGCATGATATATTTAACGTTATGAAACAGAAGGGCCTCGAACCAAGAATATTGTATCCAGCACGATTATCATTTAAATATGATGGAGGGATTAAACAATTTCCAGATAAACGAAAGTTGAGAGAGTTTGCCTCTCATAAACCACCACTACAGGATATCTTAAATGGACTGCTCTAGATGGAAGCACACCTAAGGCTAAAAAGATGTCACCAGAGAAAAAAAAATCATAGCAAAGAAAGCAGACCATCCAAATACTAACTAAAGGCAAAGAATAAAACACCTATTATAGAAAGAATGGAGGAGGAGGAATAAGAAGGGAGAGAAAGAAAGAAACATCAGACTGTGTTTACAATAACTTAACAAGAAAGTTAAGTTAGATTGTTAGATAGTAAAGAAGCAACCCTTGAACCCTTGGTAACCACGAATCTAAAGCCAGCAATGGCAATAAGTACATACCTATCAATAATCACCCTAAATGTAAATGGACTGAATGCACCAATCAAAAGACACAGAGTAACAGAATGGATAAAAAAGCAAGACCCATCTATATGCTGCCTACAAGAAACTCAACTCAAATCCAAAGATATACACAGACTAAAAGTGAAGGGATGGAAAAAGATATTTCATGCAAACAACAAAGAGAAAAAGCAGGTGTTGCAGTACTTGTATCAGACAAAATAGACTTCAAAACGAAGAAAGTAGCAAAAGATAAAGAAGGACATTACATAATGATAAAGGGGTCAGTCCAACAAGAAGATATAACCATTATAAATATATATGCACCCAACACAGGAGCGCCAGCATATGTGAGACAAATACTAACAGAATTAAAGGAGGAAATAGACAGCAATGCATTCATCTTAGGAGACTTCAACACACCACTCACTCCAGAGGACAGATCAACCAGACAGAAAATAAGTAAAGACACAGAGGCACTGAACAACACACTAGAACAGATGGACCTAACAGACATCTACAGAACTCTACACCCAAAAGCAACAGGATACACATTCTTCTCAAGTGCACATGGAACATTTTCCAGAATAGACCACATACTAGGCCACAAAAAGAACCTCAGTAATTTCAAAAATATTGAAATCCTACCAACCAACTTCTCAGATCACCAAGGTATAAAACTAGAAATAAATTTTAGAAAGAAATCAAAAAGGCTCACAAATACATGGAGACTTAACAACACTCTCCTAATTAATCAATGGGTTAACGACCAAATCAAAACAGAAATCAAAGAATATATGGAGACTAATGACAACAACAACACAAAGCCACAACTTCTGTGGGACGCAGCAAAGGCAGTTCTAAGAGGAAAGTATATTGCAATCCAGGCCTATTTAAAGAAGGAAGAACATTCCCAAATGAATAGTCTAAAGACACAATTACTGAAATTGGAAAAAGAAGAACAAATGAGGCCCAAAGTCACCAGAAGGAGGGACATAATAAAGATTAGAGAAGAAATAAATAAAATTGAGAAGAATAAAACAATAGAAAAAATCAATAAAACCAAGAGCTGGTTCTTTGAAAAAATAAACAAAATAGATAAACCCCTAGCCAGACTCATTAAGAGAAAAAGAGAATCTACACACATAAACACAATCAGAAATGAGAAAGGAAAAATCACGATGGACCCCACAGAAATACAAAGAATCATAAGAGAATATTATGAGAATCTATATGCTAACAAGCTGGAAAACATAGAAGAAATGGACAACTTCTTAGAAAAATACAACCTTCCAAGACTGACCAAGCAAGAAACAGAAAAACTAAACAGACCAATCACCAGTGACGAAATCGAATTGGTAATCAAAAAACTACCCAAGAACAAAACCCCTGGGCCTGATGGATTCACCTCTGAATTCTACCAGACATATAGAGAAGAAATAACACCGATTCTCCTTAAAGTTTTCCAAAAAATAGAAGAGGAGGGAATACTTCCAAACTCATTCTATGAAGCCAGCATCACTCTAATACCAAAACCGGGCAAAGACCTCACCAAAAAAGAAAATTACAGACCAATATCCCTGATGAACGTAGATGCAAAAATACTCAACAAAATATTAGCAAACCGAATTCAAAAATACATCAAGAGGATCATACACCATGATCAAGTGGGATTCATCCCAGGGATGCAAGGATGGTACAACATTCGAAAATCCATCAACATCATCCACCACATCAACAAAAAGAAGAACAAAAACCACATGATCATCTCCATAGATGCTGAAAAAGCATTTGACAAAATTCAGCATCCATTCCTGATTAAAACTCTCAACAAAATGGGTATAGAGGGCAAGTACCTCAACATCATAAAGGCTATATATGACAAACCCACAGCTAATATCATACTTAACGGCGACACGCTGAAAGCTTTCCATCTAAGATCGGGAACAAGACAAGGATGCCCACTCTCTCCACTGTTATTCAACATAGTACTGGAGGTCCTAGCCACAGCAATCAGACAAAACAAAGACATACAAGGCATCCAGATTGGTAAAGAAGAAGTCAAATTGTCACTATTTGCAGATGACATGATACTGTACATAAAAAACCCTAAAGATTCCATTCCAAAACTACTAGAACTAATATCTGAATTCAGCAAAGTTGCAGGATACAAAATTAACACACAGAAATCTGTTGCTTTCCTATACACTAATGATGAACTAACAGAAAGAGAAATCAGAAAAACAATTCCATTCACAATTGCATCAAAAAGAATAAAATACCTAGGAATAAACCTAACGAAGGAAGTGAAAGACCTGTACTCTGAAAACTACAAGACACTCCTAAGAGAAATTAAAGAGGACACTAACAAATGGAAATGCATCCCATGCTCTTGGCTAGGAAGAATAAATATTGTCAAAATGGCTATACTACCTAAAGCAATCTACAGATTCAATGCAATCCCTATCAAACTACCAACAGCTTTCTTCAATGAACTGGAACAAATAATTCTAAAATTCATATGGAACCACAAAAGACCCCGAATAGCCAAAGCAATCCTGAGAAGGAGGAATAAAACAGGGGAATTACACTCCCTGACTTCAAGCTCTACTACAAAGCCACAGTAATCAAGACAATTTGGTATTGGCACAAAAACAGACCCACAGACCAGTGGAACAGAATAGAAAATCCAAACATTAACCCAAACATATACAGTCAATTAATATTTGATAAAAGTGCCTTGGAATATACAATGGGGAGATGACAGCCTCTTCAGCAGCTGGTGTTGGAAGAACTGGACAGCTACATGTAAGAGAATGAAACTGGACTACTGTCTAGCCCCATACACAAAGGTAAACTCAAGGTGGATCAAAGACCTGAATGTAAGTCATGAAACCATAAAACTCTTAGAAAAAAACATAGGCAAAAATCTCTTTGACATAAACATGAGCGACTTCTTCATGAACATATCTCCCGGGCAAGGGAAACAAAAGCAAAAATGAACAAGTGGGACTATATCAAGCTGAAAAGCTTCTGTACAGCAAAGGACACCATCAGTAGAACAAAAAGACATCCTACAGTATGGGAGAATATATTCATAAAAAACGTATCTGATAAAGGGTTGACATCCAAAATATATAAAGAACTCATGCACCTTAACAAACAGAAAGCAAATAATCCAATTAAGAAATGGGCAGAGGACATGAATAGACACTTCTCCAAAGAAGAAATTCAGATGGCCAACAGGCACATGAAAAGATGCTCCACATCGCTAATCATCAGAGAAATGCAGATTAAAACCACAATGAGATATCACCTCACGCCAGTGAGGATGGCCAACATTCAAAACACAAACAACAACAAACGTTGGCGAGGATGTGGAGAAAAGGGAACCCTCCTACACTGCTGGTGGGAATGCAAATTAGTTCAACCATTGTGGAAAGCAGTATGGAGGTTCCTCAAAAAACTCAAAATAGAAATACCATTTGACCCAGGAATTCCACTCCTAGGAATTTACCCTAAGAATGCAGCAGCCCAGTTTGAAAAGGACAGATGCACCCCTATGTTTATCGCAGCACTATTTACAATAGCCAAGAAATGGAAGCAACCTAAGTGTCCATCAGTAGATGAATGTATAAAGAAGAAGTGGTACATATACACAATGGAATATTATTCAGCCATAAGAAGAAAACAAATCCTACCATTTGCAACAACATGGATGGAGCTAGAGGGTATTATGCTCAGTGAAATAAGCCAAGCCGAAAAAGACAAGTATCAAATGATTTCACTCATATGTGGAGTATAAGAACAAAGAAAAATACTGAAGGAACAAAACAGCAGCAGACTCACAGAACCCAAGAACGGACTAATAGTTACCAAAGGGAAAGGGACTGGGGAAAATGGGCGGGAAGGGAGGGATAAGAGGGAAAAAGGGGCATTATGATTAGCAGATATAATGTTGCGGGGGCACGGGGAGGGCAGTACAACTCAGAGAAGACAAGTAGTGATTCTATAGCATATCACTATGTTGATGGACAGTGACTGTAATGGGGTTGGTGGGGGGGACCTGATGAAGGGGTAGTTTAATGACCGTAATATTGCACATGTAATTGTATATTAATGATAATAAAGTTAATTATATAAAAAAAAGAATTGGAGACATACTTGTGCTAAAAAAATTAGTATTTCTTTGTTTATCTGAAATTCAAATTTAACTGGGCTCCCTGTATTTTATCTGGCACACCCATCTTACCAGTATATCCCAAGAGTAGAGCAGGTGCAGAGTAAACATCATGAAGAATTAAATGAAGACATAATTCTTGGTCCGATACCCCCGTGTTCACTAATGAGGAATTCAGTCCTTTGTGTGTGCACACGTGTGCATGTGTGTATGCTGTAACAGTCTAGTGTGCAGAGAGGGCAGAAGGAGGATAGGAAGGTGGAGAGGCACCTTATCTGGACCTGCTTTTGCCGCGGTCTCCCCCGCAGCTCTCTGAAGTGATGCAGAGCAGAGCGAAGCACTGGAGCTGTCAAATAACCTCTGCCCTTCAGCAATGTGCCATTTGAGAGGGAAGAAAGGAAGCAACTGTGCAGAACATGACACCTGGGCGAGAAGAGGTTTCTGGACACACAGAGGAAGGATCAGCCCCAGGGCGACTTCCCAAGGATCTGGCTCTCCACGGGGGTGTGTAAGGCTGAGATGAGCTGGGGGTACTGGGGGCAGCAGATCACTCCAAAACCAGACAGCCACCAGCTCCCCAACTGCAGGGTCATCCCTTCCTCCCTCCCAGCAGCCTGCAGGCACACAGCCCCACCCCTCCTAGACCCCTCCCTTCCTGCTCTTGGATCCACAGGGATTCGGGAAATGCCACCTGACCAGGTCCCTTCCAGTGAATGTCTCACTGCCTGTGGGTGTCATGCCCATTTTATAGATGACAACCTAGAGCTCCAAATCCTGCAAAGCTGGCCTCCTCCCCCATCCACCACTAGCGCCAGCATCCTTCCCTGACCATCAACCATAGAGATTCCACTGGCTCCCAGATTGTTCAGGACACCTAATTCCCCCATCCCTATCCTTCCACACTATTCCTCTGCCTTGACCTACCTCTTTAACCCCACAACCTCTCGCTTTTCCCTCACGATGAACTCACATGCCCACTGCCCTTTGAAACCAAGCAGACCAGCTGGCATGTCCTCAGTCCCTGTCCCCATTGGTCAGACCTCCATGTAGTCATTTCTGTTGTAGAGAAACGATCACGTTAGCTAATATTGCTAAATGCTCTCATGTGCCAGGTCCCGTTCTACAATTTTATATCATTAACTGAATCCTCCCAACAGCCTCCTGCAGTAACTGTGACTAGTACATTCCCCATATTACAGGTGAGGCACAGAGAAGTCAAGCAACTCGCTTGAGGGTCACAGAGCTGAATGAGCAACAAAACCTGGGGTAGAACCAGAACGGGTGTGGCTATGGTCCCAGCTCCTCACTGCTAGGCTGCAGTACCCCTGCGTCAGTAGGCACTGCACAGGGATGGTGGAGGCTCACAGCTCAAGGCCACCACCCAGCCCCACGTGGTGAATAGGGCTGGGTATTAGTTCCCTGAGTGGAACTGATAGCATATGGAAAACACCTTGCATATTAAATGTCACGCATTCAAATAAGGTTTGGAATTTAACCATCTAATTTGAATGAATGTTTGCCATTCTGACTTTGCAACTGCCTTTGCAAACTGCTCTCTTATCATCTGGCCTCTGGCCCAGGAGCCCCTCCCACCCAAACCTAGCTTCTGCTCCCAAGTGTATATATACCTCCAGGCCTGCCTCAGGAACTCTTGAGACCAGAACACTAAGTAGCACTTTGCTATGTGTGAAAACATTAGCTAATTAGAGTAATTCACACTAAAGTGTAAATGAAACCAACACTGGAAGGGGACAGGGAGGAGAACACATTTCAAAGGAGCTGAAAAAATGCTGTATTTGTTGCACACGTTTAATCTTTCTAGGACTTGGGGTCACCATGAACACTGACATTCAGGCTGTCTACCTCTCTCACCTCTCCTTGAAGTCACAGAGCCAAGTCACTCCATTGAACACTGGCATGGGATTTTTGAGCCAAAATAGGAAAGGAACAGTGCTTCAGAATTAGACCTGAGTTTGAATCCCTCCACTTTCCAGCTTTGTGACCTTAAGCATGTAATTTAACATCTTCCAAGCTTCTAGGTTCTCATCCGTACAAGGGCTCTGGGGGGACTAGATAAACCCAACAAAGTCCTGGCATGAGCCAGGGACAGTTTACTGAGCATTGGTTTCTCTTCCCTGTGCCAACCTCTCCACCCCTCTTCCCCCAACACCCACCTCTTGGAAGGAATTAGAAACTACCTCTCAGACTATGTTCTGAACATATTTTTTAATTGGTATGTTTCCCCAAAAGAAACTCCTGGCCAAATAAATTTGGGAATCACCAGATTAAACAAGGTTAACAATCCTTGATCCTGCAGGATTTCTCAGAGACTTTAACATACCAGTATTTGGTGTAAATTTCCAAGGTAGGAGTACTTTGATACTGATTTAGTCCAAAAAACCCACATACATTTAGCAGTGTGCCATGTGCCCTGTAAAGTGTTATCTGTAAACAATGACCTAACTGAAACTGAGCTGGGAAGGAGGGGCAGATGCATGAGCAGAAAATGCACTATTGCCTGAAAGGATTGTTCTGGGGGATTTCAGGGCAGGGACCTCAGTGTGGAGGTAGAACCTCAGTGGGTGGCCCCAGGCTGGGACCTTCTGGGCAGTTTACTTTCGCCCCCACTGTGCAGCTCCTCCCTTTGTTCTTTTGCATTTTCTCTCTGTGTGTTTCTTGGAGACTCTGATGTCTGGGTAACAAGGCAGTGGGTGCCCCAAAATAACCATCCACATAATACTGCTGAATGGATGAACAGAGTGCGCAATGGGTGGATGACAGACAGATGGAATGATACGACAGCCAAAGTTCTGATCAAGAATGTAGACACCCATGCATGGAACCCAGATCTTCAATGTACATGATGCCATATGCCCATGACTCAGCCTTGTACCCTCTGGGCCTCGCTCAGTCTTTTCATTTACGAAATGAGGAGCTGGGCCAGATGAGGGCGAGGCAGGTGACACACATGGACAACGGAGACTGTGGGTCATGTGATGGAGCAGAGGGCAGCACCCCTGACCCCAGTAATAGTCACCCTCTCACACAGCAGACCCGCTGTTGCCCCATCTATTCCCCAACGGAACACAGACACCTTATTTACTATGCGAGACCTCCCGATACAGTTGTCAGACATGAATTCAGTAATTTTCAAAACTGTCTGCAGTTCAAAGAAAACCCATCTGTGGAGTCTGTTTGTTCCAGGAGTCACCAGGTCATGATCTGTGGACCAGTAACAACGAGCCAGCTGCCGCGTGCCAGGAAATCAGGCTCTGTGCTCTGCCATACCACCTCATTCAACCTCCTGAAGTTCTGAGAGTACTTAATATTATTATCCCCATTTTACAGATTTTATAGAGGCTCACGGAGGCTAAGTAAGGTCAGGGACTACAGCTGGAGCCAGGTGCCCTGGGGGACCCTCCTCTGTGAATGGCGCACCCTCACGGAGCACCCCCACCCACGTCCCTTGTCCTTGGCACAGGTTCTCACTCGACCCCACAGCAGCCCTGTGCAGGCCAGTGTTCCCTGAGGTTCAGACTGGCCACGATGCCCAGGCATGCGAGCTGACCGATACAACTGGCAGGAGAGCACGCGAGTTAAGCTGCCAGCGGTGTCCACAAAGAAGCCGGGGCTTCGTGAAGTTTCCTGGAAGACCAGGGAGGGGCATACATACCATTTAAGGCAAATCATTTAACGGTTATGAGCTCGATTAGGTCAGTGTGTCCCTACTCGTGGCCTTCATTTCCTCTATTTCTCCGCCCTTCTCCACCCCCTCCCTAATGAAGCCACCTCCTTCTGCCCCAGCGGGGTGCCCCTGATATCCTGAGTTAATGCCTTTGCCTTTCCCCGCTGCCCGTGCCTGGGAGGGAGACATGCCCTGAATCCCAAGTGCTATTTATCTAATAAGACTGCAGTTACATTAATTATATTTAAATGTCTCCACTTGTATAACAAATTTGCCTACACAGCCCTACCACCATCCCTGTTCCCTAACCCCGCATGGTCTCCATGTCCTCTGGATCTCTGGTCCCCACGATGGCCAGGCAGAGTGTGGCACACCGGCTCGGTGGCAGGATGGTCTCCAGGTTTGCACTGCCAACATGCTCCGCTCGAGGCCAGGCAGAGAGCCAGGGAATCAAAGGAGCTCCAGAGGAGCGGGGAAGCTGACAGGCAGGCGCATCTGAGTTGGCATCCAGGTTGGGCTACGCACCACCTGGTGGCCTTGGTGCTGTCACCTAACCTCCGGCATTCGGCCCTACCAGATTGCAGGGTCTGGGTCTGGGTGGGCAGAAGGAATAAGCTTCTCTCCCTGGGTGTCAGTGGGCAGAGGGCTGGTTTGTGCATCAGACGCCTAATAAGCACACGTCATACGCCAAATGACATGCCCGGCACCGGGCATTTGAACATGAAAGAGAACGCTGATCGCTGTGCTTTGCAGGCAGAAAGCACAAAAATTTGGGACTCATACAGACCTTGATCTTAACCACTTGGTGGCTTAAGGAAGATAAGACTTTAGGCAAATTATTTTGTGGTACCTTGTTTTCATTATCTGCCTAATGAGAAGAATAGTTACCTTTTTCATACATCAGTGATGATTAAGATAATATATGCAAAATCCTTGCCACTGTCTTTGGGTCACAGCCTATGCTCACCAAACGGATATGGTAATTCTGCTGACATCTACAAACACGGCTCAGGACAGCAGGATTGCGAGCAGCAGCTGCTCTGGGGTAAAGTCACATCATTTCTTTTTCTGTCTGTTCATGAACCTCAGTTTACTCATCTGTGCAATAAGAAGGCAGCTCTGCTTCCTGAGAAGAGCATAGGATTTGGGGTCAGACCGGCACCCAAGGTAAGCTCTGCCTGACAGGACTTGGCCTTGCGCTATGGGACCCTGGGGGTTCCCCTCACTGTTGCCTCCCCTCCGCGTGTCCTTGACTGTGCATCTGTAAGAGAAGCCCAGTGGCCGGCACGTAGCAAGCTCCATTATCGCTTGGAGTAAGGGATGGAGTAGAAGGTTGACAGCCCTCCACAGCTTTGCGGTACAGACCCTGTGAGACAGAGTTAAACCCATTCTCCACTCCACTATGTACATGGCAGGCACTCTGTGATCTGCGGAGGCCCCAGGACAGAGGGATGAGGGTGGGGGATGAAGAGAGGCCAGAGCATGAGCAGGTTCACCACATCCTTTCTCCCTAATGCCCAGCACAAGCCCTTACATGGTTAGTGGGGGCTCAGTAAACAGTGGCTGAGGGGGTACACTCACTTATTTATTACTTCAACCTCAAGGCAACTTTGTGCATAACAATTGTCATCGGTGGGGAAAATGAGGTGCACAGCAGGGGTGCAGACTGGAAAACACATCTTCCCCCACAAGCTTCCTCTCTGCCCACATGCAGAGAACTCGCCTCCAGAGCTGCAGGGCTGGCTCGGCCTGTCTCCCACCCAGGGAGCCCCTGGAGCTGGACAGAACAGGAGCCTGCCTGGCATTCCTCTCCCTGGACCTGGAACCCAGGCAGTGCCTGCTTCCACTCCAAAGGATACACATGCCCCTGGCATTTGTCCATAGGCAGATGTGGCCCATTCGGCCCGTAACTAGAGAACCCAAGGAAACAAACTAAAGGTGTGTAAAAAGAGGGTTCCTCAATGAACTTGCCCCAGGTCCCAGCTAACTTGTGCCCGAGCTGGGCTGTGCTGTTCTCCAGGTTGGAGAGCAGCGTGGTTAACCCCTAATCGGGCAGCCGGCCCTGATCCTGAGCTGTCAAAAATCGATGGGCTGCTTCAGGAGATTCAGATCCCACAAGCATTTGGGATCCTACTCAGGGCCCGACTCTGACACATGAAATGCTTCCAAGAACTCCGGACACAGCATGCAAAAGCCAGCCCCACAACATGGATGGATCTCAAAGACCTGCTAACCGAAAGAAGCCAGACACACAGGTCATGTATCACATGAAGCCCTTCCTAAGAAACGTCCAGGAGGGACTTCCGGGAAGATGGCGGTGTGAGCAGGGCGGCAGAAATCTCCTCCCAACACTATATTTAACTACAAAAACAAAGCAAATACATCTATTCCTAAAAGAGAGACGAGAACACAGGAAAGCGCACAGCGTGCAGGTACACCCGAGAGGACTCGGCACCCCAAGAGGCGGGTAAGATACAGAGCCGCGACCCGGCGGGACCCGAGCCCTCCCCCACCCCAGCGCACCGGCGGGAGGAGAGGACTCAGAGCCGGGAGGGAGTGGAAGTACACCCTGCGAAGTAGCCAGCCCCGGGGATCTGTGCGGGGAGCGCTGACCCACATTGCGCAGTGCAGCGGAGATTGGAGAGACAGAGGGACAGGATCTGAGCGGGGAACGCGCCAGGGTGCTTGCAGCCGGCTCCCGGGAAGGAAAAAAAAAAGCGTGCGCTTTCTTCAGCAGCCTTAAAGAGACAGGAGCCCAGCGGAGGAGCCAGATCGCCCCAGCACACTCAGCCCAGCAGGCTGGGAGTCCTGGGGAGTTTCAGACGCCTTAGCTGGCGACTGAGGAAGCGTAGCCATACTTAACAGTTCTCCCTGAGATCAACAGCCTCCCAGTCGTTCCCACCCCTGCCAGAGCGATAAAGGGCCCTGCAAAGCGGCGCAGTCACAGCTGTGGAATATTGGGGCAATAGCGCCACCTACAGCATTCCCACAGAATCTACGTCCAGTGGGCTTTTTTTGTTTGTTTTTCTTGTTTTGTTTTTGTTTTTTCTTTTCTTTCTTTTTTTCTTTCTTTCTTTCTTTCTTCTTTTGTTTTCTTTTTTTTTCTCTTTTTTTTCTTCTCTTTTTAAAGTCTTAAAGAGCCCAGCTGACATACATGGCAACTATCAGTGACCAATTCTGTAGCCATGAAAAGACAGAGGAATACGGTTCAGACCAAAATCAACCAGACAACCCCAGAGAGGGAGTCTGAAGGGATGGAAATGCACACTCTTCTTGAAAAAGAATTCAGAATAAAAGTCATAAACATGCTGATGGACCTACAGAGAAATGTGCAAGAGCTGAGGGACTAAGTGAGGGAACTGAGGAAAGACAATGCAGAAGTCAGACAAGCGATCGACGGGCTTAACAGCAGAATGGATGAGATGCAAGAGACTGTTAATGGAATAGAAAATAGAGAACAGGAGTACAGAGCAGCTGAGGCAGAGAGAGATAAAAGGATGTCTAGGAATGAAAGAATATTAAGAGAACTGTGTGATCAATCCAAACGGAACAATATTCGCATTATACGAGTACCAGAGGAAGAAAAGAGAAAAAAAGGAATAGAAAGTGTCTTTGAAGAAATAATTGCTGAAAACTTTCCCTCGCTGGGGAAGGAAGTAGTCTCGCAGTCCACAGAAGCTCATAGATCTCCCAACACAAGGGACCCAAGGAAGACAACACCAAGACACATAATAATTAAGATGGCAAAGATCAAAGATAAAGACAGGGTATTAAAGGCAGCTAGAGAGAGAAAAAAGATCACCTACAAAGGAAAACCCATCAGACTATCATCAGACTTCTCAACAGAAACCTTACAGGCCAGAAGAGAATGGCATGATATATTTAACGTTATGAAACAGAAGGGCCTCGAACCAAGAATATTGTATCCAGCACGATTATCCTTTAAATATGATGGAGGGATTAAACAATTTCCAGACAAACAAAAGTTGAGGGAGTTTGCCTCTCATTAACCACCACTACAGGATATCTTAAATGGACTGCTCTAGATGGAAGTACACCTAAGGCTAAAAAAAAGTCACCAGAGAAAATAAAATCATAGCAAAGAAAGCAGACCATCCAAATACTAACTAAAGGCAAAGAATAAAACACCTATTATAGAAAGAAAGGGAGGAGGAGGAATAGGAAGGGAGAGAAATAAAGAAACATCAGACTGTGTTTACAATAATTTAACAAGAAAGTTAAGTTAGATTGTTAGATAGTATAGAAGCAACCCTTGAACCCTTGGTAACCACGAATCTAAAGCCAGCAATGGCAATAAGTACATACCTATCAATAATCACCCTAAATGTAAATGGACTGAATGCACCAATCAAAAGACACAGAGTAACAGAATGGATAAAAAAGCAAGACCCATCTATATGCTGCCTACAAGAAACTCACTCAAATCCAAAGATATACACAGACTAAAAGTGAAGGGATGGAAAAAGATATTTCATGCAAACAACAAAGAGAAAAAAGCAGGTGTTGCAGTACTTGTATCAGACAAAATAGACTTCAAAACGAAGAAAGTAGCAAAAGATAAAGAAGGACATTACATAATGATAAAGGGGTCAGTCCAACAAGAAGATATAACCATTATAAATATATATGCACCCAACACAGGAGCGCCAGCATATGTGAGACAAATACTAACAGAATTAAAGGAGGAAATAGACAGCAATGCATTCATCTTAGGAGACTTCAACACACCACTCACTCCAGAGGACAGATCAACCAGACAGAAAATAAGTAAAGACACAGAGGCACTGAACAACACACTAGAACAGATGGACCTAACAGACATCTACAGAACTCTACACCCAAAAGCAACATGATACACATTCTTCTCAAGTGCACATGGAACATTTTCCAGAATAGACCACATACTAGGCCACAAAAAGAACCTCAGTAATTTCAAAAATATTGAAATCCTACCAACGAACTTCTAAGATCACCAAGGTATAAAACTAGAAATAAATTTTAGAAAGAAATCAAAAAGGCTCACAAATACATGGAGACTTAACAACACTCTCCTAATTAATCAATGGGTTAACGACCAAATCAAAACAGAAATCAAAGAATATATGGAGACTAATGACAACAACAAAACAAAGCCACAACTTCTGTGGGACGCAGCAAAGGCAGTTCTAAGAGGAAAGTATATTGCAATCCAGGCCTATTTAAAGAAGGAAGAACATTCCCAAATGAATAGTCTAAAGACACAATTACTGAAATTGGAAAAAGAAGAACAAATGAGGCCCAAAGTCACCAGAAGGAGGGACATAATAAAGATTAGAGAAGAAATAAATAAAATTGAGAAGAATAAAACAATAGAAAAAATCAATAAAACCAAGAGCTGGTTCTTTGAAAAAATAAACAAAATAGATAAACCCCTAGCCAGACTCATTAAGAGAAAAAGAGAATCTACACACATAAACACAATCAGAAATGAGAAAGGAAAAATCACGACGGACCCCACAGAAATACAAAGAAACATAAGAGAATACTATGAGAACCTATATGCTAACAAGCTGGAAAACATAGAAGAAATGGACAACTTCTTAGAAAAATACAACCTTCCAAGACTGACCAAGCAAGAAACAGAAAAACTAAACAGACCAATCACCAGCGATGAAATCGAATTGGTAATCAAAAAACTACCCAAGAACAAAACCCCCGGGCCTGATGGATTCACCTCTGAATTCTACCAGACATATAGAGAAGAAATAACACCCATTCTCCTTAAAGTTTTCCAAAAAATAGAAGAGGAGGGAATACTTCCAAACTCATTCTATGAAGCCAGCATCACTCTAATACCAAAACCGGGCAAAGACCTCACCAAAAAAGAAAATTACAGACCAATATCCCTGATGAACGTAGATGCAAAAATACTCAACAAAATATTAGCAAACCGAATTCAAAAATACATCAAGAGGATCATACACCATGATCAAGTGGGATTCATCCCAGGGATGCAAGGATGGTACAACATTCGAAAATCCATCAACATCATCCACCACATCAACAAAAAGAAGAACAAAAACCACATGATCATCTCCATAGATGCTGAAAAGCATTTGACAAAATTCAGCATCCATTCCTGATTAAAACTCTCAACAAAATGGGTATAGAGGGCAAGTACCTCAACATCATAAAGGCTATATATGACAAACCCACAGCTAACATCATACTTAACGGCGAGACGCTGAAAGCTTTTCATCTAAGATCGGGAACAAGACAGGGATGCCCACTCTCTCCACTGTTATTCAACATAGTACTGGAGGTCCTAGCCACAGCAATCAGACAAAACAAAGACATACAAGGCATCCAGATTGGTAAAGAAGAAGTCAAATTGTCACTATTTGCAGATGACATGATACTGTACATAAAAAACCCTAAAGATTCCATTCCAAAACTACTAGAACTAATATCTGAATTCAGCAAAGTTGCAGGATACAAAATTAACACACAGAAATCTGTTGCTTTCCTATACACTAATGATGAACTAACAGAAAGAGAAATCAGAAAAACAATTCCATTCACAATTGCATCAAAAAGAATAAAATACCTAGGAATAAACCTAACGAAGGAAGTGAAAGACCTGTACTCTGAAAACTACAAGACACTCCTAAGAGAAATTAAAGAGGACACTAACAAATGGAAATGCATCCCATGCTCTTGGCTAGGAAGAATAAATATTGTCAAAATGGCTATACTACCTAAAGCAATCTACAGATTCAATGCAATCCCTATCAAACTACCAACAGCTTTCTTCAATGAACTGGAACAAATAATTCTAAAATTCATATGGAACCACAAAAGACCCCGAATAGCCAAAGCAATCCTGAGAAGGAGGAATAAAACAGGGGGAATTACACTCCCTGACTTCAAGCTCTACTACAAAGCCACAGTAATCAAGACAATTTGGTATTGGCACAAAAACAGACCCACAGACCAGTGGAACAGAATAGAAAATCCAAACATTAACCCAAACATATACAGTCAATTAATATTTGATAAAGGTGCCTTGGATATACAATGGGGAGATGACAGCCTCTTCAGCAGCTGGTGTTGGAAAAACTGGACAGCTACATGTAAGAGAATGAAACTGGACTACTGTCTAGCCCCATACACAAAGGTAAACTCAAGGTGGATCAAAGACCTGAATGTAAGTCATGAAACCATAAAACTCTTAGAAAAAAACATAGGCAAAAATCTCTTGGACATAAACATGAGCAACTTCTTCATGAACATATCTCCCCGGGCAAGGGAAACAAAAGCAAAAATGAACAAGTGGGACTATATCAAGCTGAAAAGCTTCTGTACAGCAAAGGACACCATCAGTAGAACAAAAAGACATCCTACAGTATGGGAGAATATATTCATAAAAAACGTATCTGATAAAGGGTTGACATCCAAAATATATAAAGAACTCATGCACCTTAACAAACAGAAAGCAAATAATCCAATTAAGAAATGGGCAGAGGACATGAATAGACACTTCTCCAAAGAAGAAATTCAGATGGCCAACAGGCACATGAAAAGATGCTCCACATCGCTAATCATCAGAGAAATGCAGATTAAAACCACAATGAGATATCACCTCACACCAGTGAGGATGGCCAACATCCAAAACACAAACAACAACAAATGTTGGCGAGGATGTGGAGAAAAGGGAACCCTCCTACACTGCTGGTGGGACTGCAAATTAGTTCAACCATTGTGGAAAGCAGTATGGAGGTTCCTCAAAAAACTCAAAATAGAAATACCATTTGACCCAGGAATTCCACTCCTAGGAATTTACCCTAAGAATGCAGCAGCCCAATTTGAAAAGGACAGATGCACCCCTATGTTTATCGCAGCACTATTTACAATAGCCAAGAAATGGAAGCAACCTAAGTGTCCATCAGTAGATGAATGGATAAAGAAGAGGTGGTACATATACACAATGGAATATTATTCGGCCATAAGAAGAAAACAAATCCTACCATTTGCAACAACATGGATGGAGCTAGAGGGTATTATGCTCAGTGAAATAAGCCAAGCCGAAAAAGACAAGTATCAAATGATTTCACTCATATGTGGAGTATAAGAACAAAGAAAAAAACTGAAGGAACAAAACAGCAGCAGACTCACAGAACCCAAGAACGGACCAATAGTTACCAAAGGGAAAGGGACTGGGGAAAATGGGCGGGAAGGGAGGGATAAGAGGGAAAAAGGGGCATTACGATTAGCAGATGTAATGTTGGGGGGGCACGGGGAGGGCAGTACAACTCAGAGAAGACAAGTAGTGATTCGGTAACATCTCACTACGCTGATGGAGAGTGACTGTAATGGGGTTGGTGGGGGGGACCTGATGAAGGGGTAGTTTAATAATCGTAATATTGCACATGTAATTGTAAATTAATGATAATAAAATAAATTATATTTAAAAAAATGCATGAACTGATACAGAGAACAACATACATGAATCTCAAAAATATGCTTAGTGAAAGGAGACAGATATAAAAGTTGCCTACTATAGTGAATTCACTTACATGAAATTCAAAAACAGGCATTGATTTATTGTGAATGAAGTCAGAAAAGTGGTAGGGGTAGCTGTTGTCTGAAAATAAGTACAAGGAGACTCTGGGTTTTTGGAAGCAATGGTCATAGGAGTGTAAATGTGGAATATGTCATGAAGTTGCATACTTAATATTTGTGCATTTTACTGAATGTAATTTATTCTCAATACTAGAAAATGAAATTCTGAAAATAAATACACACATGCACACACAAGAGACCAAAAAACTTTTAAAAATTTGATTTAAAAAGCATAGAAGACAGTCACAGTCAAAGATGACACAACACACATATAACCAGAAATCCAAAGGAGAATTTTGAAGCAGTAGAATATTGAAATTTGTAATTTAAAAAATTCCTGAGATAAAATAAGATTTGATGCTACATGTTGAAAGGGCACTCCACATAACTGGGGAAAATATCACCCAGAACAGCTAACACAGTCAGTAAAATTTCTGGATTTAGAATAAGGAAGTAAAAATCCTTTTAGCATCTAAGCAAAAAAGACCAAATCATTATAAGGAAAATGACACTGTCATTAGATTTTTCAGTAACAATAATTGATGCTAGGAGACAATAAAACAACATATTAAGATAGTTTAGGAAAAATAAGAGGCAAGAATTTTACATGCACCAGTTTGACTGGAATGATACAGAATGCACGTGGACCGCAGTGAGGACTGAGCACATTGCCTTTGGGACCTGGAGGAATCCAACCAGGATCCCAACTTTTAATCATACCACAATATTTTCATTCAAAATTTGAGGACTTCTAAAAACAGCAGAGCTTGTTCACCGCCAGCTAGGTCTGTCCTGTGATCACTTGAAGGCCGGAGGCGCTCCTGGGCCTCACCAAGCCTTACGACTCTCACCTACAGGACGGACAGTAAGAGCGCCTTCCCGGGGTGCCCAGCAGGGTTACCGTGCCTCAAACACAGCTGGCCCCCGGGACACAGCAGCTCCCACGATGAGTGAGGCCTGCAGTGGGGAGGGAGCACCCTGGTGTAGACGCCCCCCACCCCAGGAGGGAGGCTGTGGCACCCATCTGCTGGAGCACCTCAACTTGCACAATGTCAGTCATATATCAATAAAGTTGAACAAAAAGGTAATCTGGTTGCTACTGAGGAAAAAAAATGTTTTAAAAACAAGTAATTTCTCATTGTAAATTAAAATAAATATATTTAAAAATTTTATAAAATCTGCAAAGAGACACCGCAATACACCCACCAAAATGGCTAAAATTAATGACTGACAGGTATTGGCAAGACCTTGAAGTAGTGACGCGCACTGCTGCGAGTTTAAGATGTGGGGGACAGACTGGGGAATAAACAGCTATGCTGGAAGATAAATGGTTTTATCTGCTGAAGTTGAACATAGCATGCCTTCTGACCCCAAATCCTAGCCTAGACACCCCCCCACCACCGCACAGCACAAGGCGGTCAGCAGTAGACTGTGCACATGAGCAACCCACCGCGGCCCTTGGCCATCACCAGGACAGCAGACACACAGCAGAGGGCACGAGGAGGGCCCTGCAGACAAACATGGCCCACCCTAAGGGCATGGGCCTTGCCAGCAAGGCCCAGGGCTCAAAGCCAGTTCACTCAGCGTGGAGCCTCTCGGGGCCTCCCCATGGGGGGCCTCCCTGTGGGGGTCGTTGTGAGCCTTGTAGTCCACAACGGGCAGTGGACACGTGGCTCATTTTGCGCTGACTCACTGAGCTGAACAGTGAAAAGTGTGCATCTTCTGTATGTTAATGGAAACAATGAACGGACAGAGCCGCATGTGCTGGCCCTGAAGCTCTGAGATGTCCTAGAGAGTGCAAAAGCATGCTTTAGCTATGTCATCGGTTAGGAAAAAACCTGTCTGCTTGCATGTGCACCTGCACGTGAGTATGCGGGCCCGTGAGGAGCACAAGAGGAAGGCAGCAGGTGAGACTGAGGGCCCCAGAAACCGAACGTGAGGGCCAGAGGGAAGGCAAGCTCGGTCAGCCGCATAAAAGTCTCAGGCTTTGAATGCGAATTAGCATCTCTGACAAAAGTTAGTGGGCCGGCCGGAGCCCACACAGCGAGTCCCATCCACGGCCCCAGGAGCACGCGGGCTGCGAGGGGCCGCCTGCTCACCGCCTCCCCTGCCCAGCAGCCCTCTGTGCCTGAGGCCCTGGGGCCACTGCCCCTGCCCCAGTCCCCAGGCTGTTTGTGGCCCGCACTGATCCCCAGTGACCTCACAAGACAGGGGTCCATACACTTGTTTCTTAAAGGGCCAGACAGAGTATTTTAGGCTTTGAGGGCCACACGTGGTCTCTGTCACACACTCTTTACTTTTACATATAAACATGGAAAAACACTCTTGGCTCGCAGGCTGTACAAAGGCAGGCTTGCAGGCCCAACACGGCCACAGCCGTTGTTCACGGAAAAACAGCCACCAAGAAATACAAACGGGTGTGAAAGACACTCTCCATTATTACTGGTTAAATCAGACACAGAAACACAAACCCCTCCACCCAGCGGCGAGGTTCCCATCACAACGCACATTGAGGGACATTCCGCAGAGAAAGCGGCATCGCCTTCCAAGAAGGCCTGTGCCTAAGAGGCAGGCAGGCAATGTGCACACCTGCCCGGCCCAGGGGGCAGCTGCGGCCACAGCGTGTGATGAGCCCACCGGGCCCCAGTGCCCAGGGCACATGGTGAACGCCCGGCTGGGGTCCAGGAGAAGAATCCAGCTGCCAAACGCAGATGTCACAGACGTTGGCCTGTGAGCAGACGGTACTAATCCTGCAGCTTTCAGAAGGTTTGGGATTTGACAAAATAGAAGGCTGGGAATTTTTTAAAAGCAAGATTTGAATGTTCCTTTTCCCCTAAAAAGCGAAGATTCCCGCCTACTCCAGGCACTGCCCCACCTGGGCACTCACCAGCCGAGTTGATGATATGCCTCACAGCCTGCAGGGTACCCACGCGAGTCCTCTCACCGCTGGAGTCCAGCTTAGGCAGCAGGAAGGCCAGCAGACGGTCAGGCGAGCAGCAGGCTGCGGGGCAAAGACACATCAGAATGCTGCTGGTCGCCACCTGCCCTGTGCTCCTACTCAGGACCCAGGCCTCTGGGCCCCATGGGTCACATACCCAGCACTGTGAAGCAGCGCAGTACCGCCTTCTGGTTGCTCGTCACCAGGGGGCTTGATGACTCCACAGGCACACAGATCTGCTCCAGGGCGCAGAGGACAGCGGTTACTGGGGAAGGCACTGCCACCCCGGGGCCTGGCTGGGTGACAGGGAAGGACGTGCCCCCCCGGCAGGCAGCTGGGCCTCCTCATCTGGCAGCAGGGAGGCCCCTGTCGGTGAATGCAGGCAAACCCTTGCCACTTGGGGGAGGGGGAACAGCTGGCCTCCCATTACAAGGGAAGAGTCTGGCCCCTTCTCCACCCTCCCTCCCACCAAAACCCAGGAGGAACAATTCCCAAGCGACACTCTTTTACAAGAAAGGAGGCTGTTTCCCCCTTCACTGACATACACTCTTGGGCACAGGCTGGACACCACTAATCTCTACATTATAGAAAGCCCTGGAAGTCAAAACACGTAGAGTACATTCATCCAACGTTGAAAAAAAAAAGTTTTTATTGGTCAAAGTAAAAAAATCCTGAGGCTGCTGGCAGATGTGTCTCTGGGCCCCAGTGCACCTTAACAGAAGACACAGAAGCCCCCACTCACCAGGGGATGAACTTTGGGATAGCCTCCCCATGCCCTGCCCCTCAGAGGCACAGCAAAGGGCACCAGCAGGGCCTCTGCACCAAGGGCTCTAAGGCAGCTCCTCACTGGAGCCCCTCGCGAACCCACAGTGCAGAGCAAGTCCCCAGAACCCAGGCTGTGCCCCAGCCTGGACTCTGCCAGATCTCAGAGAACCATGGGGCAGCAGGTGAGGTAGGTAGAGTAGTGCTGGCCCCAGGGCTCTGCTCCAAGTTCCCAGGTAGCTCCTTGGCATTCCCACAGTAAAGACCTAATATAAAAGGTACCACAACCTCCTGCCTGCTCCCTTGGGTCACTTGCTCTGGGGAAGCCAGCTGCCACGTGGGGAGGGCACACCAGCTGGACCCTGCAGAGCCACGCCACAAGGAGCTGAGGCCTCCAGCCAGCAGCCACGGGGAGCACCAGCGAGGAAGCAGAACCCCGAGAAAGCAGGACTGTAGCCACAGGGGATCCCGAGCCAGAACTATCCTGCAGAGCTGCTCCTGGATTCCTGACCCACAGGGACTGCAAGGTCATGAATGGTTGCTGTTCTGAGGTGCTAAGTCTTGGAGTAATTATTTATACAGCAATAGATAGCTAATGCAAATGGGTAGCCATCTAGAAAAAAAAATAACTTTCCACAAAATAAATTCCAGATAAACAATAAAAATATAGGGGAAAATGGGAGAATCTGAAAAATAATTGCAGAATTCGGAAGGTTTTTCTAAGTATAGCAAAACCTGAATTGTAATGTAAAAGGTGGATGAATGATATAAGAGTTAAATAATTTTATATGGCAAAAAGATATCGTAAACAGAGGTGACAAATGACAAACTGGGAATAAAGACTTATACACATATGACATGAGACTATGAATGTCTGCTGCAGGTAAGCATGAAATAAACCTGACACACAACAGAAAAACAGAAGGGCAGCTCTGAGAAAAGGAAACATCACTTTGTTCATCTTGTCAGCCCTATTTATTTCCCTTTTAAGCCCCTTCTCCAGGCCTATCCCACCCACAGGTAACATTCTTTGCACGCGCACACATGCACACGGCACCGAGTACGTAGCAGTGAGGTGCTCCTCTCCCGCGTCTCTGCTGCAGCTCAGAGCTGTGAACCTTTCCTCCACAGAGATCTTAGGCATTCTTGATTCCGTTAATTCCCAGGCACTTCATAGTAAGTTTCTGTTGCTATTATAAATGGTATTTTTTGTGTACTTCCTAGGTGGTCATTACAGGTGGAGAAAAATGCTCAGTCTTGCTAACTGGCAACGTTGCTGCACTTCCTAGTTCTAACATGTGCTTATTCCCTACATTCGTGAGTGAATTTTTAAGGGAGCCAATCATCCATGAAGCAAGTATTTATTGAGTGCTAGAAGTGATAGGTAGTATTCTAGGTGCTGAGACATAGCAGTGAACGCAGCACCATCCCAGCCGGAGGGAGGCGAGCGGCAGTGGGCCACGGAGGGCACAAGGAGGGACGCACCCGGATGGAAACAAGGCTGGTGCGATGCAGTGACGGACTGCCGCTCAGCCACATACCTCCCATTTCTGCTTCTCTCCTTATAAAGCTGGCCCTGTGAGAATGCGGGTTCCTCCTGCTCTGGACCCTAATGGGATAGTGCCTATTTCCCATTCACTAAGACTCATGCTGAGGATTTGGGTATTCAAACTTTATCAAGTTAAAGAAGTTCCTTCCCAATCCTAGTTGGTAAGAGTTTTAATGAACTTTATCAAAAGCTTTTCTGCACCAGTAGAGATCAGAGGACATTTTCCCTAATCTTCTTCACCGTGATGCACACTGACAGCTCGGTGCCGCTCAAGCCTACGTGCCTGAGCTGAGCCCTCCCGGGTGGTGGGTTCTCTAAATGTGGCCCTGGGTCAGTGAGCTTTTCTGTGTACCAGGTGCCCACATCTATCCTCAAAATCGTGTGCTGACTGCATGGCCCTGACCTGGATTTCCAACCCAGGCTCACAGAAGCAATGAGGCAACTCAGGATCTTTCTGCGGTTTCCAGACTCACCAATATAGGACAGAAATTCATTGTTCTCTGTAAGTTTGGTAAAACGCAGCCTTTAAAGCACAAGGGTCCTGGCTTTGTTTTAAGGAAGGAAGGTCTTGGAATACTATTTCCATTTCTTTAGTGGTTTGGTCAAGTTCTCTATTTCTTTCGCCAGTTTTGACAGGTTTTCTCCACGAATCTATCCATTTCACAGGTTTTTTAGTTCCTCACCATTGCTACAACACTCAGATTTCTGTTGAAGCTCTCTGACTATAGCCGCCACCGGCCCCTCACTGGGACCTAGAATCCCAAAGGCACAGCCTGTGTGCAGCCTGCACCAGGGCCCACGGGTCTGCAGGGCCGGGCTGACATCCTGGCGGGAGTGGCGGGGCCCACGTGCCCAGAGAGGCCCCAGGAGTAGAACAAAGAAGCAAATCCACCCCTCAGCTTCCCTTTCATGGGCAGGACTCCTGTCCCCACCGCCGTCTCCCTGAACTAGACACCTCCCGCCTGGCCCGGGGGTGGGGGTCGTACAGCTGAGGCCCCCTCCGAAGCCCCTTCACAGGCAGTCTTCAGGCCCCTCCTCCCACGGCTGCCCAGCCTGGGCTCAGGCCCTCAGGGACCCACCCACAATGCAGGTGCCCCCAGTGCTGTCTCAGGCTGCCCCTGTCCTCCTGGCCACCTACTCCTGCCACCTCCATGCGGGAGGGCTCCTGTGTCACACTGTACGTGCCATTGTTGAGCGACGATGTGGCTCTGTCACTGAGAACTACACCTACATGGCTCGCGGTGCCCGTGGTCAGCCATACGTGGCTGGCTACCCACCCAACTCTTGCTCCCTGCATCCCTCAGTGGGCACCTTATGATGGGACCAAGCCAGGCAGCACCGGGGACACCCTGCCCCACCCCCAGCATGCTACCCCACCGGTGAGCTCACCATCCCCCCAGGAAGCCCCCATGTCCTCCAACTCCTGCCCCAGCATACCTGAGAGTGCAGAGCGGCCAGAAGCGAATCGAGCTGGCCTTCCAGTGTGCGGCTGCCCACACTTACGGCTGCCTCAAGGATCTGGCTCAGGCTCTGCTCACAGCAGCAAGGAGGAGAGGGTGGTCAGTCCCATCTCGAACCCCCAGCCCCACCCAACTGAATCCCAACTGAATGTGAGTGCCACATGGACCTGACCTTGAGCCCCACACTGGGACTCAAATGAGGAAGCCCCACCTCTAGGATTCAGAGCTGGGGGATGAGGAAGGGGCACCATGAGCCAGGTGGGGCAGGTACCCAGCTCTGCCCGGTGAAGGGTCAGGGTCCCACCCAGCACAGAATCTTAACTGTCCTCTCAGGGCCACCCCTGCAGGGAGATGAGAGCAGACACAGGCCTCCAGTGCGAACCTTAGACACATGGAAGGTCTCAGCATGCTTCTTGTAGAGGGCGAGGACTCCGGGCAGGAGCCTGGGGAGCTGCTCCGCCAGCTTCTCGCCGGGTAGCAGGTGGCTCATGGGCCCCAGGGCCTCCACCACAGCAAGCCGGAGCTGGAAGGAGACAGTGACCCCACAGACACATCCACACCAGCACAGTGTGCTCATGGGCAGCCGGACAGAATGCAAGAGCCTGTCACAACTGTGTAGACAGATGACACCACTCCCTCCCTCCTGAGAGCCTGTGGCCCGGGCACCCCAAGGGGAGTCCGCAGGGCCCTGTGAGATGGCAGGCCGTACCTTGGCTTCACGGCTCTGCAGCCAGTGGTGAAAGAGGACATCGTAGGCACCACAGATGTCAGTGGCGAAGGTGTCTTTCCTGACCGTGGGGTCCGGGGCTTGGTCTAGGTTGGCCAGATACTCCAGAATGCTCTCACTGAAATGCTGCAGAGCTAGTGACCAACAGCAGTGAGGCTGCAAGCTGACAGCCGCAGACAGACTCACTAGCAACGGCCTACATCCCACGGCCGCCGCTTCTAGACTCCCATGCCAGCCTGCAAGGCGCCCTCCTGGGCACACTCACCAAGTGTAGGACTCCAGCACCACACTGGGGCGGGCGGTGCCCCCTAAGCTCACACCCTTCCCAGAGCCTCACAGTATGACCTTTCCTGGCAACATAATCAGCAGGTATGGGGTCCCAGAGGGGTAGGGTGGCCCTAATGCCAGCAAGACCAAGCTCTGACGAGAGGACACACAGAGGAGATGATTGTGGGACAGCGGAAGGGTGGACGGGGTGATGCAGCCTCCAGCCAGACGCCAGGCTGGGGCAGGTGGGGTACAGAATAAAGGCCCCCTCTGAGTCCCCAAGAAGAAACCGAGCCTGACAACACCGTGACCTTGGATGTCTGGCCTCCCGCACCACCAGAGAACACAGTTCTGCTGCTTGAAGTAGCCCCGGCCGGTGGCACTCTGTTAACAGCAGCCCTAGGAAACCAGCACAGGCCCAGCCTCCAAAAACCCCCTGGGCCGAGTGCCCACCTCGCCCCCCACAGACAGGAATGAGTGCCACATGCTTTGCAAGGGTAGCTGTGCCAGGCATGGCATGGGCCCCAGGTTGAGTGCAGGACGAAGTCCAGGTACCAGGTGGAGGTGGACAGGCTGAGACAGAGGGCTGTGTCTGTGGAGGTGACCACGCCATGGACATCCAGCTGGGCAAGTCCAGGCTTAGGTGTGTACCTGTGAGTGGTCAGCAGGGGCTGGGCTGTGGGTCGAGGGAGAGGACAGGGGCACAGAGGAGAGAGGATGAAGCCCGGCCCCGTCACGCAGCCCTGCTAAGGCCGGGCAGGGGAAGGAGGCTGGAAAAGAAAGCTGCCCGGGAAGTGGAGCAGCAGGAGAGGCAGGGCCTTGTGTCCAGGCCGGCCCTCACCCAGCACCTAGGGAAGGAGACTGCAGCAGTTCACGATCACCTTGAGGCAACTCCCTGGGCACCTACGACTTCATCTGACAGGGTCCACTGGCCCCTGCCCAGGACCCACTAACCCGGCCCACTTACAAGGCTATTCCCAGCGTGTGTGACCCACAGGCCAACAGAAAATGAGCCAGAACCCAACCCTCCATGAGGCACCCATGGGGACAAGTTTCCAGAAGAAGGGATTAAAGAAAGTTTCAGAGACTGACTCCTACAGCCCCCAGAGGGAAGTGTCTCATCAACTACCCTTTGGCTGAGGATGAGCCCTTGGGGGTCCAGTTCAGGAGTTTCTGACCCCCAGCACCACAAGGCCTTGGTGCCCACCTGCCACGTGGCTGCAGAGATCCAGGCTGCAGGTGCCTCCCCAGCCATGCAGCCTGCATGTGGGTCACACTGACCAGCATGTCCAGGGACTGTGTAGAGTGTGCACCCACGTGCTGTGAGGTGTTAACTTTGAATCGGTCACGTGCATGGGGGTCAGAGCAATGCTCATACCACCCACTGCCCAAGTCTCCCTCGCTCCAGAAGCAAGCACAGCGGGTTAGGCTCTTTCGCTGGCTAAGAGTAAGGCAGGCCTCTGTGTAACTCATCTGCAGTGTCCCTGCAGGACCCCCCAGGCCAGGGCCGTGTGCTCCCTGAACACAGCTCCACTCCCCATGGCAGCCTCTGCAGTCTCCTTGGTCCTCCAGGCGTATCCACTAATGCAACCTGCACACCTTCTGCCAGGCACCCTAGGTCCCCTGGGCCCTGCCACATGGGGCACACCCCTCTGGATGGACCCTCGATTCTCAAAAAAAAGTCCTTACTCCGCTGCTCAAATAGCATCTGGGCAAGATCTGGCTCCAGCTCCCTGGGGCTGGGGGAAGCCCAGCCACCCACCTCCTGTCCGCTCCTGCACCACCTGCCCCCAGCTGGGGGGACCTTTCCACGTGGGTCACCCCACAGCACCCCTGCATCTCCGTCCCCCTGTCCAGGCATCTGCCATCTGAATGCCAGCTTCGTGGCCTCACCTATGGACCCCTCTCTCCCTCCTATTTTCCCTATTCTTGCTGTTTTCTGGGGGATTTCCTCAGCCTTGTCTTGCATTTCTGTTTTCCAAGTTATCATGTTCCTAATTTCTGAGAGCACCACACCGTCCTCAAATGTGGCCTCTGGGCAGCAGTAAGTCCAACTGGGGGAGCCGCACCACGCCCAGTGCCCCTGGCGCCTCCGCTTTGGTGCCCTCTTTCCCATCAGGCTCTCCTCGCGGCCAGTCTTCGTGGCTGCCTGACAGTGCTGCACAGTGGGCCTGGCTGGCTGTGCACCTGGCTGTCTGGGAAATGTCAAAGCCTTCTCTGGGCTCTTCCAGCTCTTGTCCCACTGGCCTCAGCATGCTGTGCACAGGATGGGTGAGAACCTTCGCATGAGCACGCATCCCATTGCTGGCCAGTGCCGCCGCCCTCGGCTGGCCTGGGCCCCTTGCTGAGGTGGATGTACGCCCACCCAGAACCGGAGGTGGCCTGCAGGACAGAGGCCCTGCCCTCTTGTGGCTGCCACATAACAGAGCGTCTGCTGGCTAAACCCACCAGTCCCACACACCAGTGAGAATACCAACATGGTAAAAATGGCGGGAGGCTTCAGGCCCATGAGAAAGGGACAAGAGCTCTTGAGAACTGTTGCAAGCTGCCTGCTCCAAACCTCAGTAGCCAGAAAGACTGATGTGTGTCCTCCTAGGTACTGTGCAGGCAAGCAACGACTAAGCCCAGGGGACCAGAGCCCCTCTCATGGCCCTCCAGCCTGGCTGTACTGCCCTGGGCCTGGCCCCACACTCGCTGCAGCTCCCATAAGGATTCACTTAAAGCCACAACCCACACAGCTGTCATGGTTCCTTCTGGTCCTGCTTCTGTACTCCCAGCTCAGCTGCCTGGCATCCTGTCACAAATTCCCTTTTTTAGCCAAAACCAGGCTCTGTCGATCACCCTGAGCCTACCTTCACCCACAGGTCCCTTGGCGGAGGGGCCTGTGACAAGCAAGCCAGGGAAAAGGCCAGGGCAGGACTGGGACATCCTGGGCCCCTGGACCCAAAGCCACCTCGAGCAGCATGGGGGCCCAAGACTCCAGGCCCTGCCACAAAACCCTCCAGGTGTGCATGGAGAACGCAGTGTCCCCAGCACCCCCACCCTATGTCCCTGTGCCCCAAGAGGTGGGCCAAGGCAGAACAAGGTCAGCTGACAAAGCTCCTACCCCTTAGGCAACGCTGTCCCTGTCACCGCACCCACTACCGTCACCTGCCCCAGGTTACCATACCACATCCTCCCACGGCCCCTCCCCTGCAGGTGGGAT
Source organism: Smutsia gigantea (assembly GCA_032199065.1). Classification (NCBI taxonomy): domain Eukaryota; kingdom Metazoa; phylum Chordata; class Mammalia; order Pholidota; family Manidae; genus Smutsia; species Smutsia gigantea. The sequence continues at coordinate 130,214 of JAVSCE010015894.1, read as the reverse complement.
GGAGGCCCAAGCCTGCACAGTCCCCATGACTCAGGACCTCTGCCACCCTTCCCTCCACGGGCCACACATCAAGGCCCCATCCCTTGCCCAGGCACACACACCAGGGGCAGGAAGGCAGGCAACCCGTTCCAGTGCCCAGAGAGAGAGCATTCTTCCAGCAGAGAGCACCAAACAGGAGGTGGCCACTGCCTAGAGGAAGCCTCTTCCCACCCCCACCCCCACCCCAGGTGTCCAGGCACGGGGGGGATGCTGTGCAGGGGGAGGGGGTCCCTGCAGCAGGCGGAGGCGGCCAGAGGGCAGAGCCACATCTGCCTGCGTGGAACCTACACCTGGGCAGCCACCCTTCCCCAGCTGCCCTGCCCTCCGCCTGGGCCCTGGAGGACCCAGGCCCCTGCAAAGGGCACTGGAGATGGAGTACCAAAGAGTGGGCGGGCCCGGGGAGACCCCGTCTTACCATAGCAGAGCACCACCCTCGTCGTGTCGCGTTTGGCCACGCCCAGCATGGGCAGCATGGTGCTCAGGATGGACGCCAGGAAGGGTACTGTGCCGAACACTGCAGAGGGGGTGCGTCAGGCCCACCGCCCCCACCCCACTGTCCTTCCCAAGCCCAGGGGTGACGTGGTGGGGAGGGAAGAGCCTTAAGTGTGGAGCTGAAAAGCCACCGGACTGAGAGGCTGTGCGAGGCGCTCACGGCCCCCTCGGCACGGGTGGGAGATCAGGGCCGAGCTGCCACCTACCATTGGCAGCTGCGAGGTCAGCGAGCGTCTGCACCACAAAGTGCTGCGGCGGGGCCCCGGGCTGGAATTTGCTCAGCACCTCCTCCATCACCAGGCCGATGTGCTGCTTCCCCACTGCCACCAGGACGTTGCTGGCGGCCTGCTGCCAGCCACAAACCAGTTCCTGTACCCCCAAGAAACCCCAAACTGGCACCCCAACCAAACAGAGCGGAGAGGACCTCACCCTGAGGGCAAAAACCAGACACTTGCCCCCAACTGGTGTGACAGGCTCCCAGGGAGGCCCGTCAGAGGGGCCTCCCGCCCCAGGAGGGCAGTCGATGCGCAGGACTGAGAGGCCAGCCCTGACTCTGCCAGACAAACCCACGTGCTCAACCCACTCGGGCAGAAAGGCCTTGGGGGAGGCGCCGGTCCCGGCCCGGCCGAGCCCGCCAGTGCCCAAGTACCTGCGCCATGGTCATCTCCCTGGAGGCCAGGAGGACGACAGCCCTGGCCACGGCCTTGTCCAGCTCGCCGATGTGACTGCTCACCACCTTCTCCATGGCCCTCAGGACCACTGTCCGGTGCGGATGCGCCAGCTGGGGAAAGAGGAGGCCAAGGATGGTCCCGGGAGGTGAGCTGTGTGCCCAGGCACCCTGCCAGCGCCACCCACCTTCTCTGTAAGGTTTACTCAAATAAAAACCATCCCTCTCTGCCCCAACACAGAAGAAACACATCTGACCATTCTTCCTGCCCCTCAGAACTTCCTTAAGGCCTCGCCCCAAAAAGGGCTCCTATTGGTGTGGGGGGCACATGGGCATCAGGAGCTCCCCCCCACGACCCCCCTCTGGGCCCTGCCTCAGCTGGACGCCCAGCTTCCTGCCACCAGGACTTGCTCTCACAGCCGCTCCATGCTCAATAATGTGCCCAAGTCTTCTGAGTCTTAAATGTAAAGGACCACACAGCCATGTCCCCCTCCAGCCACATCCCACCCATCCCACCAGGTCCTGGTGGCCCTGCCGCCTGGTTAACCCTCCACAAGCCGAGGCATAGTGCCAGACCCACTTCCACCCCAGCAGCCTGCACTGATCCTTCCGTCACCAAGGCCATGCAGATGCCACCACCGCTGTGGGGACAGGCCTGCAAGGACAGAATGCTCCACAGCTCAGCAGAGCCGAGCCAGGAGCTCCAGGGTGCTCACACTCTGCAGGTAAGGCCATACACGCCAGGACCGTGACTACGACCAGGGTCCCCCTGAACACCCCACCCACAGGAATGGAGTGTCCAGACCATGGCACAGACGAGGGGTGTGCGATCTCTAGGTGGCAGACAGGCCCCAGGACAGTGAGAACAGTGCAGCACAGGTGGGGCTGCAGCCCCACTGACAGCATGACCCTGCCTCCCTCCCAAAGAACTGCCACAGCAGGGCTGGGAGAGCCAGATCAGGTAGACACGTCAGCACCGCACCCCCAGCACCATGCCCCCGTCAGCACCGCCCCCCCAGCACCGTCCCCCGTCAGCACTGTCCCCCATCAGCACTGTCCCCCCCACCAGCACCGTCCCCCATCCACACTGTCCCCCGTCAGCACTGTCCCCCCCACCAGCACCGTCCCCCCATCCACACTGTCCCCCGATCAGCACCGCCCCCCCATCAGTACCATCCCCCATCAGCACCGTCCCCTGTCAGCACTGTCCCCACGTCAGCACCATCCCATGTGGGGGCAACCGCCTTGGCACCAGCACCAGCTCGGTAAAGAAAGCCAACTGCAATGTCCAGACACTGTTTGAATGGTGTGGATGCCACTCTGCCTTGGGTGGGCCAGCACCCAGAACCACATGTGTGTGGACAGTGCCAGGCAGCACCTGTGCCCAAGCCATGCTGTGCGTGGCCATGGTGTGACTCAGAGTCGGGAGCGCCAGGGGTTGGTTTGCTGAGCATGCAACACACATTGACCACCTGCCACCAGGCCCACGAGTGGCCATAATTTTTATTCCTGAGAAAAGCCAACAGAGATCAAAGTGACAGTCACACTGCGTTTGCACCAGCCCCTTGGGGTGAGTGCGCCCTCCGCCCACTCCTTTCAGGCTCTGCAAGCAGGCAGGCTTGCCCGTAAATTCTAAGTCTGACAGCCATTACTTCAGAACTTCTTCATCCGGACGTCCCCCCGGGAGGAAACCGAGTGCTCCTGTGCGAGTCCCTCCTCGCCGGAGATGAGCTGTCCCTGAAAGACAGGACTGCAGCACAAGACACCTTTTCCTTGCATTAGGACAGAATTTGGGGAAAGAATGTAAGGTGAATGTGAACTGGGATGACGAACCCAAATCCCCACGGAGCTGGAGCTGCAGCTCTGACATGGCTGCAATGTGGATGCTCTCAGTATGGACTCACATTACTTTTGTCTGGTTAAAATACTGTCGCTTTTTTATTCTTGGTCTTGGAAATACACTGCAAGGCACGTTATATACCCATTATTTTAAATTTTGGTATCATTACTATACAATTACATGAGCAACATTATGGTTACTAGACTCCCCCCATTATCAAGTCCCACCACATACCCCATTACAGTCACTGTCCATGAGCGTAGTAAGATGCTATAGTCACTACTTGTCTTCTCCGTGCTATACTGCCTCCCCCGTGCCCCCCACCTATGTTATGTGTGCTAATCATAATGCCCCTTATTCCCCTTCTCCCTCTCTTCCCACACACCCTCCCCAGTTCCTTTCCCTTTGGTAACTGTTAGACCATTCCTGGGATTTGTGAGTCTGCTGCTGTTTTGTTCCTTCAGTTTTTTCTTTGTTCTTATGCTCCACAGATGAGTGAAATCATTTAATACTTGTCTTTCTCCGCATGGCTTATTTCACTGAGCATAATACCCTCTAGCTCCATCCATGTTGTTGCAAATGGTAGGATTTGTTTTCTTCTTATGGCTGAATAACATTCCATTGTGTATATGTACCACATCTTCTTTATGCACTCATCTACTGATGGACACTTAGGTTGCTTCCATTTCTTGGCTATTGTAAATAGTGCTACGATAAACATAGGGGTCCATATGTCTTTTTGACACTGGGATCTTACATTCTTAGGGTAAATTTCTAGGAGTGGAATCCCTGGGTCAAATGTTATTTCTATTTTTGGTTTCTTGAGGAACCTCCATACTGCTTTCCACAATGGTTGAACTAGTTTACATTCCCACCAGCAATGTAGGAGGGAGGGTTCCCCCTTCTCTGCATCCTTGCCAGCATTTGTTGTTCCTAGTCTTTTCTATGTTGGCCATCCTTACTGGTGTGAGGTGATAACTCATTGTGGTTTGAATTTGCATTTCCCTGATAATTAGCAATGTGATATACACCCATTTTTAACTGCTTTTGTTTTCTCATATGTGAGGACTCTGTGGGAGAAACTGCTTGGTTCCCCTGGAAAGCAAAGGGGGAGATGTGGAGCCCCTGGGGCCGAGGTCTGTGGGCTCTTTCTGTCTGGCAGCCACTGTTCTGGCCAGCATGTCCCTCAGTGCAGTGAGACAGAATGGTTCAACTGGCCAGTGAGCCTGTGACGGGCAATGGAACTAGAAACCTAGGTGCCCATCAAAAACGTTCATTGTCTGACACAAGAAGTAAAAGGCATTCAGATTGGTAAGGAAGAAGTAAACTGCCACTATTTGCAGATGACATAATATTATACATAGAAAACCCTAAAGATTCCATCAAAAAACCTATTAGAACTAATAACTGAATTCAGCAAAGTCGTGGGATACAAAATTAATACACAGAAATCTGTTGCATTCCTATATACTAACAACGATTTAGCAGAAAGAGAAATCAGGAAAACAACTCCATTTGCAATTGCATCAAAAAGAATAAAATACCTAAGAATAACCCAACCATGGAGATGAAAGACCTATATCCTGAAAACTATAAGACACTGGTGAAAGAAATTAAAGAAGATACCAATAAATGGAAATCTATCCCATGCTCATAGATATGAAGAATTAATATTGTCAAAATGACCATTCTGCCCAAAGCAATCTACAGATTAAATGCAATCCCTAACAAAATACCAAGAGCATTCTTCAACGAACTAAAAGAAATAGTTCAAAAATTCATATGGAACCACAAAAGACTCCGAATAGCCAAAGCAATCCTGAGAAGGAAGAATGAAGCAGGGGGGATTATTCTCCTTAACTTCAAGCTCTACTACAAAGCCACAGAAATCAAGACAATTTGGTACTGGCACAAAAACAAACCCATAGATCAATGGAACAGGATAGACAGCCCAGATATAAACCCAAGCATATATGGCCAATTAATATATAATAAAGAAGCTATGGATATATAATGGAGAAAAGGCAGTTTCTTCAACAACTGGTGCTGGGAAAACTGGACACCTACATGTAAGAGAATGAAACTGGACTACTGTCTAACCCCATACACAAAAGTAAACTCGAAATGGATCAAAGACCTGAATGTAAGTCATGAAACCATAAAACACTCAGAAGAAAACAGGCAAAAAGTTCTTGAATATAAACATGAGAAACATTTTCCTCAAAACATCTCCTTGGGCAAGGGAAACAAAATAAAAAATGAACAAGTGGGACAACATCAAAATAAAAAGTTTCTGTACAGCAAAGGACATCATCAGTAGAACAAAAAAGGCATCCTGCAGTATGGGAGAATATATTCATAAACAACTTATCCAATAAGGGGCTAACATCCAAAATATATGAAGAATTCACATGCCTCAACACTCAAAAAGCAAATAACCCTATTAAAAAATGGGCAGAGGATATGAACAGACAATTCTCCAAAGAAGAAATTCAGATGGCCAACAGGCACATAAAAAGATGCTCCACATTGCTAATTATCAGGGAAATGCAAATTAAAACCAAAATGAGATATCACCTCACACCAGTCAGGATGGCCAACATCCAAAAGCGTAGGAAGAACAAATGCTGGCAAGGATGCAGAGAAAGGGGAACACTCCATCACTGCCGGTGGGAATGTAAATTAGTTCAACTATTGTGGAAAGCAGTATGGAGGTTTCTCAAAAAACTAAAAATAGAAATAACATTTGACCCAGGAATTCCACTCCTAGGAATTTACCCCAACAATGCAGATTCTCAGTTTCAAAAAAATGTATGCATCCCTATATTTATTGCAGCACTATTTCCAATAGCCAAGAAATGGAAGCAACCTAAGTGTCCATCAATAAATGAATGGATAAAGAAGATGTGGTACATATACACACTGGAATATTATTCAGCTATAAAAGGAAAAAACTTCTACCATTTGCAAAAACATGGATGGAGATAGAGGGTATTATTCTCAGTGAAATAAGCCAGGTGGAGGAAGACAAGTACCAAATGATTTCACTCATCTGTGGAGCATAAGAACAAAGCAAAAACTGAAGGAACAAAACAGCACCAGACTCACACAATCCAAAAATGGACTAAAAGTTGCCAAAGGGAAAGGGACTGGAGGAGGGTGGGTGTGAAGAGAGAAGGGGAATAAGGGGCCTTACGATTAGCACGGATAAAGTGGGGAGGGGCACGGGGAAGGCAGTATAGCACAGAGAAGACATGTAATGACTCTTTAGCATCTTACCACGCTGATGGACAGTGACTGTAATGGGGTATGTGGTACGGACTTGATAATGGGAGGAATGTAGTAACCGCAATGTTGCTCATGTAATTGTGTATTAATGATACAAAAAAAAATTTGTTTATAAGAATCACACCTGATTACATACCAATATCCCTGATGAATATAGGTGCAAAAATACTCAACAAAATATTAGCAAACCGAATTCAAAAATATATCAAAAAGATCATCCATCATCACCAAGTGGGATTCATCCTAGGGATGGAACAACATTCCATCCATCAACATCAACCACCACATCAACAAAAACAAAGACAAAAAGCACATGATTATTATCTCCATAGATATGAAAAAGTATTCGACAAAATGCAACATCCATTCATGATAAAAACTCTCAACAAAATGGGTATAGAGGGCAAGTACCTCAACATAATAAAGGCCATATATGACAAACCCACAGCCAACATTATACTTAACAGTGAGAAGCTGAAAGCATTTCCTTTAAGATGGGGAACAAGCCTGGAATGCCCACGCTCACCACATTCATTCAACATAGTTCTGGAGGTCCTAGCCACGGCAATCAGACAAAACAAAGAAATAAAAGGCATCCAGACTGGTAAGGAAGAAGTCAAACTGTCCCTGTTTGCAGATGACATGATATTGTATGTAAAAAACCCTAAAAAATCCACTCCAAAACTACTACTAACATCTGAATTCAGCAAAGTTGTGGGATACAAAATTAATACACAGAAATCCATTGTTTTCCTATACACTAATGATGAACTACCAGAAAGAGAAATCAGGAAAACAATTCCATTCACAATTGCATCAAAAAGAATAAAATACCTAGGAATAAACCTAACCAAGGAAGTGAAAGACTTACACTCTGAAAACTACAAGACACTCATGAGAGAAATTAAAGAAGAAATGAATAAATGGAAATACATTCCGTGCTCACGGATAGGAAAAATTAATATTGTCAAAACAGCAATCTTGCCTAAAGAAATCTACAGATTCAATGCAATCCCTATAAAAATACCAATAGCAATCTTCAATGAACTAGAGCAAATAGTTCTAAAATTCATATGGAACCACAAAAGACCCTGAATAGCCAAAGCAATCCTGACAAGGAAGAACAAAGCAGGGGGAATTATGCTCCCTGACTTCAAGCTCTACTACAAAACCATAGTAATAAAGACAATTTGGTACTGGCACAACAACAGACCCACAAACCAATGGAACAGACTAGAGATCCCAGATATAAACCCAAGCATATATGGTCAATTAATATACGATAAAGGAGCCATGTATATACAATTGAGAAATGAGAGCCTCTTCAAGAGCTGGTGTTGGCAAAACTGGACAGCGACATATAAGAGAATGAAACTGGATTATTGTCTAACCCCCTACACAAAACTAAACTCAAAGTGCATCAAAGACATGAATGTAAGTAATGAAACAATAAAACTCTTAGAAAAAAACATAGGCAAAAATATCTTGGACATAAACATGAACAACTCCTGCAGAACATATCTCCCCAGCCAAGGGAAACAAAAGCAAAAATGAACAAGTGGGACTATATCAAACTAAAAAGCTTCTGTATAGCAAAGGACACCATCAATAGAACAAAAAGACATCCTACAGTATGGAAGAATATATTCATAAATGACATCTGATAAGGGGTTGACATCCAAATTACATAAAGAGCCCACACACCTCAACAAACAAAAAGCAAATTAGCCAATTAAAATATGGGCCGAGGAGCGGAACAGACACTTCTCCAAAGAAGAAATTCAGATGGCCAACAGGCACATGAAAAGATGCTCCACATCCCCAGTCATCAGAGAAATGCATATTAAAACCACAATGAGATATCACCTCACACCAGTTAGGATGGCCACCATCCAAAAGACAGACAACAACAAATGTTGATGAGGATGTGGAGAAAGGGAAACCCTCCTACACTGCTGATGGGAATGTAAATTAGTTCAAGCATTGTGGAAAGCAGTATGGAGTTCCCTCAAAAAACTAAAAATAGAAATACCATTTGACCCAGGAATTCCACTCCTAGGAATTTACCCTAAGAATGCAGCAGCCCAGTTTGAAAAAGACAGATGTACCCCTATGTTTATCGCAGCACTATTTACAATAGCCAAGAAATGGAAGCAACCTAAGTGTCCATCAGTAGATGAATGGATAAAGAAGATGTGGTACATATACACAATGGAATACTATTCAGCAATAAGAAGAAAACAGATCCTACCATTTGCAACAACATGGATGGAGCTAGAGGGTATTATTCTCAGTGAAATAAGCCAGGTGGAGAAAGACAAGTATCAAATGATTTCAGTAATCTGTGGAGTATAAGGACAAAAAAAAAAACTGAAGGAACAAAACAGCAGCAGACTCACAGAACCAAAGAATGGACAGATAGTTACCAAAGGGAAAGGGACTGGGCAGGGTGGGTGGCAAGGTAGGGAAAAGGGGGAAAAGGGGGCATTACGATTAGTACACATAATGTAGCGGGGGAGGGCATGGGGAAGGCAGTATAACACAGAGAAGACAAGTAATGATTCTATAGCATCTCACTACGCTGACGGACAGTGACTGTAATGGGGTATGTGGTGGGGAATTGATAATAGGGCAGTCTAGTAACCAAAATGTTGCTCATGTAACTGTACATTAATAACCGCAAAGGAAAACCCATTAGGTTATCATCAGACTTCTCAACAGAAATGTTACAGGCCAGAAGGGAGTGGCATGATGAATTTAATACAATGAAGCAGAAGGGCCTCGAACCAATAATACTCTACCCAGCAAGATTATCATTTAAATTTGAAGGGGGAACTTCCGGGATGATGGCGGCATGAGCACGGCGGCGGAAATCTCCTCCCAAAACCATATATATTTATGAAAATACAACAAATAAACTATTCCTAAAAGAGAGACCAGAAGATACAGGACAGCACACAGCCTGCATCTACACCTGAGAGGACTCGGCACCCCACGAGGCGGGTAAGATACGGAGCCGTGACCCAGTAGGAACCGAGCACTCCCCTACCCCAGCGCACAAGCAGGAAGAGAGGATTCACAGCCAGGAGGGAGTGGAAGTACAGACCCGTGAAATAACCAGCCTTGGTGATCTGCGCCGGGTGCGCGGTGTATCGGAGATTAGAGAGACAGACAGTGCAGGATCTGAGCCGGGGAAGGCACCCGGTCCTCGCAGCCAGCTCCCCAGGACAAAAGAAAAGTGCGCGCTTCTCTTAGCGGTCTTAAAGAGACAGGGGCCCAACAGAGGAGCAGGATAATCCCAGCACACTCAGCCCAGCAGGCTGGGAGTCCTGGGGAATTTTGGACCCCTTGGCTGGCGACTGGGAAAAAGTAGTGGTACTGAGACTTCCCACAGAGATCAACAGCCTCCCATTCGTTCCCACCCGAGCCAGGGCTACAAAGGGCCCTGTGGAGCGGCGCGACCGCAGCTGCGGAATAGTGGGGCAACAGCACCAACTACAGCATCCCCACAGAATGTCCTCCTGGCGGGCGTTTTTTTTCCCTCTTTTCTTTTCTTTACTTTCCTTTCTCTTTTCTTTTTCTTTTTTTATTTTTAAAAGTCTTAAAGAGCCCAGCTGACATACGTGGCACCTACCAGCGACCACTTCTATCGCCATGAAAAGACAGAGGAATATGTTACAAACAAAAATTACCCAGACCCAGACAACACCAGAGAGGGAACCTGAAGGGATGGAAATGCACAACCTTCCTGAAAAAGAATTCAGAACAAAAGTCATGACCATACTGATGGATCTACAGAGAAATATGCAAGACCTGAGGGAGGAAGTGAGGGAAGTGAGGAAAGACAATGCAGAAATCAGACAAGCGATTGACAGGCTTAGCAGCAGACTCGACAAGATGCAAGAGACTGTTAATGGAATAGAAATCAGAGAACAGGAATACAGAGAAGCTGAGGCAGAGAGAGATAAAAGGATCTCTAGGAATGAAAAAATATTAAGAGAACTGTGTGACCAATCCAAACGGAACAATATTCGCATTATAGGAGTACCAGAGGAAGAAGACAGAGAAAAAGGGATAGAAAGTGTCTTTGAAGAAATAATTGCTGAAAACTTCCCCATGCTGGGGAAGGAAATACTCTCGCAGTCCATGGAAGCCCACAGATATCCCAACACAAGGGACCCAAGGAAGACAACACCAAGGCACATAATAATTAAAATGGCAAAGATCAAAGATAAGGACAGCCCAGATGGATATTAAGGTAAACATCCTGACAGCCCCCTCAGGCCCCTAAGAGAGGCTGGAAGTGGGATTGTGGGGAGCACCCACCAGGAGCCTCAGTTCCCCACTGTCCTGCTCCCATAAGACCCCAGGGCCCCTCCCATCTGAAGAAGCACCTGAGACTGATGAAGGCAGTAGCACTCTAGGAAGACAGAAGGCGCTGATGAAGGCTGGCGGGCAGCACGCTTCCCTCTCATTAGCAGGCTTAATGAGCCTGCACACCCAAGAATCCCATTTCATTGAGTTATCAGTAACTCATCAAAGGGACAAATTGCCAAGCCCACCCCAAATGCAGTGTTGGAAAGAGGGGGTGGGAGCCTCCCCCACCATGTCTGGGATGTGATTAAATAAACACTCTGAGACAGACAGATATCTGTCCTCCTCCAAAAAAAAAAAAACTAAGATAAGGACAGAGTATTAAAGGCAGCTAGAGAGAGAAAAAAGATCACCTACAAAGGAAAACCCATCAGACTATCATCAGACTTCTCAACAGAAACCTTACAGGCCAGAAAAGAATGGCATGATATATTTAATGTAATGAAACAGAAGGGCCTCGAACCAAGAATATTGTATCCAGCACGATTATCATTTAAATATGACAGAGGGATTAAACAGTTTCCAGACAAGCAAAAGCTGTGAGAGTTTGCATCCCATAAACCACCTCTACAGGATATTTTAAACGGACTGCTCTAGAGGGAAGCACTCCTAAGGCTAAAAAGATGTTACCAGAGAAAATAAAATCATAGCAAAGAAAGCAGACCATACAAATACTAACTAAAGGCAAAGAATAAAACACCTAGTATATAAAGAATGGAGGAGTAAGAATAAGAAGGGAGAGAAATAAAGAAACATCAGACAGTGTTTACAATAACTCAACAAGAAAGTTAAGTTAGATGGTCAGATAGTAAAGAAGCAACCCTTGAACCTTTGATAACCACGAATATAAAGCCAGCAATGGTAATAAGTACATATCTATCGATAATCACCCTAAATGTAAAAGGACTGAATGCACCAATTAAAAGACACACAGTAGTAGAATGGATAAAAACGCAAGGCCCATCTATATGCTGCTTACAAGAGATGCACCTCAAACCAATGATATACACAGACTAAAAGTGAAGGGATGGAAAAAGATATTTCATGCAAACAACAAGGAGAAAAAAGCAGGTGTTGCAGTACTTGTAGTATCAGACAGAATAGATTTCAAAACGAAGAAGGTAGGAAGAGATAAAGAAGGACATTATATAATGGTAAAGGGGTCAGTCCAACAAGAGGATATAACCATTATAAATATATATGTACCCAACACAGGAGCGCGGGCATATGTGAAACAAATACTAACAGAATTAAAGGAGAAATAGAAAACAATGCATTCATTTTAGGAGACTTTAACACACCACTCACTCCAAAGGACAGATCAACCAGACAGAAAATAAGTAAAGACACAGAGGCACTGAACAACACACTAGAACAGATGGACCTAATAGACATCTACAGAACTCTACACCCAAAAGCAACAGGATACACATTCTTCTCAAGTGCACATGGAACATTTTCCAGAATAGACCACATACTAGGCCACAAAAAGAACCTCAGTAAATTAAAAAACACTGAAATTCTACCAACCAACGTCTCACATCACAAAGGTATAAAAACAGAAATAAATTTTAGAAAGAAAACAAAAAGGCTCACAAATACATGGAGACTTAACAACATTGTCCTAATTAATCAATGGGGTAATGACCAAACCAAAACAGAAATCAAAGAATATATGGAGACTAATGACAACAACACAAAGCCACAACTTCTGTGGGACGCAGCAAAGGCAGTTCTAAGAGGAAACTATATTGCAATACAGGCCTATTTAAAGAAGGAAAAACATTCCCAAATGAATAGTCTAAAGACACAATTACTGAAATTGGAAAAAGATGAACAAATGAGGCCCAAAGTCACCAGAAGGAGGTGCATAATAAAGATCAGAGAAGAATAAAACAATAGAAAAAAAATCAATGAATCCAAGAGCTGGTTCTTTGAAAAAATAAACAAAATAGATAAACCCCTAGCCAGACTCATTAAGAGAAAAAGAGAATCTACACACATAAACACAATCAGAAATGAGAAAGGAAAAATCACGACGGACCCCACAGAAATACAAAGAATCATAAGAGAATATTATGAGAATCTATATGCCAACAAGCTGGAAAACATAGAAGAAATGGACAACTTCTTAGAAAAATACAACCTTCCAAGACTGACCAAACAAGAAACAGAAAAACTAAACAGAACAATCACTAGCAACGAAATTGAATCGGTAATCAAAAAACTACCCAAGAACAAACCCCCGGACCAGATGGATTCACCTCTGAATTCTACAAGACATATAGAGAAGAAATAACACCGCTTCTCCTTAAAGTTTTCCAAAAAATAGAAGAGGAGGGAATACTTCCAAACTCATTCTATGAAGCCAGCATCACTCTAATACCAAAACCGGGAAAAGACTTCACCAAAAAAGAAAATTACAGACCAATATCCCTGATGAACGTGGATGCAAAAATACTCAACAAAATATTAGCAAACCGAATTCAAAAATACATCAGGAGGATCATACACCATGATCAAGTGGGATTTGTCCCAGGGATGCAAGGACGGTACAACATTCAAAAATCCATCAACATCATCCACTACATCAACAAAAAAACAAAAACCACATGATCATCTCCATAGATGCTGAAAAAGCATTTGACAAAATTCAGCATCCATTCCTGATTAAAACTTTCAACAAAATGGGTATAGAGGGCAAATACCTCAACATCATAAAGGCCATATATGACAAACCCCCAGCTAACATCATACTTAATAGTGAGAAGCCGAAAGCTTTTCATCTAAGATCGGGAACAAGACAGGGATGCCCACTGTCTCCACTGTTATTCAACATAGTACTGGAAGTCCTAGCCACGGCAATCAGACAAAACAAAGAAATACAAGGCATCCAGATTGGTAAAGAAGAAGTCAAATTGTCACTATTTGCAGATGACATGATATTGTACATAAAAAACCCTAAAGACTCCACTCCAATACTACTAGAACTAATACCTGAATTCAGCAAAGTTACAGGATACAAAATTAACACACAGAAATCTGTTGCTTTCCTATACACTAATGATGAACTAATAGAAAGAGAAATCAGAAAAACAATTCCATTCACAATTGCATCAAAAAGAATAAAATACCTAGGAATAAACCTAATGAAGGAAGTGAAAGACCTGTACTCTGAAAACTACAAGACACTCCTAAGAGAAATTAAAGAGGACCCTAACAAATGGAAATGCATCCCATGCTCTAGGTTAGGAGGAATAAATACTGACAAAATGGCTATACTACCTAAAGCAATCTACAGATTCAATGCAATCCCTATCAAACTACCAACAGCTTTCTTCAATGAACTGGAACAAATAATTCTAAAATTCATATGGAACCACAAAAGACCCTGAATAGCCAAATCAATCCTGAGAAGGAGGAATAAAATGGGGGATTACGCTCCCTGACTTCAAGCTCTACTACAAAGCCGCAGTAATCAAGACAATTTGGTATTGGCACAAAAACAGACCCACAGACCAGTGGAACAGAATAGAAAATTTAAACATTAACCCAAACATATACAGTCAATTAATATTCGATAAAGGATCCTTGGATATACAAGGGGAGATGACGGCCTCTTCAGCAGCTGGTGTTGGAAAAACTGGACAGCTACATAGAGAATGAAACTGGACTACTGTCTAGCCCCATACACAAAGGTAAACTCAAGGTGGATCAAAGACCTGAATGTAAGTCATGAAACTACAAAACTCTTAGAAAAAAACATAGGCAAAAATCTCCTGGACATAAACATGAGCGATTTCTTCATGAACATATCTCCCCGGCAAGGGAAAGAAAAGCAACAATGAACGAGTGTGACTATATGAAGCTGAAAAGCTTCTGTACAGCAAAGGACACCATCAGTAGAACAAAAAGACATCCTACAGTATGGGAGAATATATTCATAAATTACATATCCGATAAGGGATTGACATCCAAAATATATAAAGAACTCATGCACCTCAACAAACAAAAAGCAAATAGTCCAATTAAGAAATGGGCAGAGGAGCTGAACAGACACTTCTCCAAAGAAGAAATTCAGATGGCCAACAGGCACATGAAAAGATGCTCCACATCGCTAATCATCAGAGAAATGCAGACTAAAACCACAATGAGATACCATCTCACACCAGTGAGGATGGCCAACATCCAAAACACAAACAACAACAAATGTTGGCAAGGAAGTGGAGAAAAGGGAACCCTCCTACACTGCTGGTGGGACTGCAAATTAGTTCAACCATTGTGGAAAGCAGTATGGAGGTTCCTCAAAAAACTCAAAATAGAAATACCATTTGACCCAGGAATTCCACTCCTAGGAATTTACCCTAAGAATGCAGCAGCCCAGTTTTAAAAAGACAGATGCACCCCTATGTTTATCACAGCACTATTTACAATAGCCAAGAAATGGAAGCAACCTAAGTGTCCATCAGTAGATGAATGGATAAAGAAGAGGTGGTACATATACACAATGGAATATTATTCGGCCATAAGAAGAAAACAAATCCTACCATTTGCAACAACATGGATGGAGCTAGAGGGTATTATGCTCAGTGAAATAAGTCAAGCTGAAAAAGACAAGTACCAAATGATTTCACTCATATGTGGAGTATAAGAACTAAGGGAAAAAAAACCTGAAGGAACAAAACAGCAGCAGATTCACAGAACCCAAGAAAGGACTAATAGTTACCAAAGGGAAAGGGACTGGGGAGGATGGGTGGGAAGGGAGGGGCAAGGGGGAAGAAGGGACATTACGATTAGCAGATGTAATGTTCGGGCTGCACGGGGAGGGCTGTACAACCCAGAGAGGACAAGTGGTGACTCTATGGCATCTCACTACGCTGATGGACAGTGACTGCAAGGGGGTTGGGGGAGGGGAACCTGATGAAGGGTGTAGTGTAATCACCATAATATTATTCATTTAATTGTAGATTAATGATATCAAAATAAACTAAAAAAAAAATAGAAATACCATTTGACCCAGGAATCCCCCTCCTAGGAATTTACCCTAAGAAGGCAGCAGCCCAATTTGAAAAAGACAGATGCACCCCTATGTTTATGGCAGCACTATTTACAATAGCCAAGAATGGAAGCTACCGAAGTGTCCATCAGTACATGAATGGATAAAGAAGATGTGGTACATATACACAATGGAATATTACTCAGCCATAAGAAGAAAACAAATCCTACTATTTGCAACAACATGGATGGAGCTAGAGGGTTTTATGCTAAATGAAATAAGGCAAGGCGAAAAAGACAAGTATCAAATGACTTCACTCATATGTTGAGTATAAGAACAAAGAAAAAAACTGAAGGAGCAAAACAGCAGCAGACTCACAGAACCCAAGAACAGACTAATAGTTACCAAAGGGAAAGGGACTGGGGAAGATGGGTGGGAAGGGAGGGATAAGACGAAAAAAGGGGCATTATGATTGCAGATGTAATGTTGGGGCGGCATGGGGAGGGCTGTACAACTCAGAGAAGACAAGTATTGACTCTATAGCATCTCACTACGTTGATGGACAGTGACTGTAATGGGGTTGGTGGGGGGGACTTGATGAAGGTGGTAGTTTAATAATCATAATATTGCACATGTAATTGTAGATTAATGATCCAAAATAAATTATAAAAAAAGAATACTTAGGAGAAGCTAATAAAAGAATAAGTGATAAAAAAAAAGAACATATGGGATGTGAACAATTTCCAGGGATGTGTTGTTTTAATTTGTCTGATTTTTCGCATACTATTCAAGATCAAATAGACAACATTCACCATGTTATTGATAAGTTTTCACAAATGCCTGGATTGTTAAATTGGTTTTCTTTGTTTCATTGAATATGGCCTATAATTGTAGGTCTAATACTGTTATGCATTTGTATTCCTGTTCTCCTAGTGTGTGTACAGAAGGCAGTTGTTGGTCTTTTAAAGCCAATACAAGCATATGCTACTTTTCAAGAATTAACTTCAAGAAATAAGTGATTCCTTTTAAACAACTTTGTGAAATCATATGCTGCTTCCTCACCTGCATTTGCTGCAAGAAAATAATCATGTATATTGTGATTTTATCCAGAATTATAGCTGCTGGCTGTCCTCTCTTTTGTATTTTATCTCCCTGTTTGGTCCCAGGAGATGGCTGGTTAGCCAGAGACGGGTAAGATTCCTCATGGGAGGAACAACCTAAGACAGGCACCGTCGCAAGGGACCTCAGGTGAGCAACGTGGGGGCCAACTGAGGTGAGGCATAGAACCCCACCCCTCCAGACAAGAGAGACATTGCCTGTGACAAGCTATGTCACAGGCCGAGCCCAGCTAATCATTATTCTGGTACCTTCCACAAATATATGCATATGAATTTGCGTCAATTAAAACAAAAAAGGGGGAAATGTGGGATTCACTTATAATTTAAGTATAAAAATCATATGAATAATCATAGTTGACTTGATTGATTATAGTAACTGAATTAGTTTCTCTGATATGACTGCCTTTGCATTGTTCACCTTGTGAGAACTTGTTCACTATGTTCCTTACATTGTTCACCTTGTGGGAGCTTGTTTGCTGTATTGGAACTTGTTCGTTGCACGGTGAGCAATAATGTCTTGTGTATTGAAAAGTTGTTAAGAGAAAAAACCTCAAAAGTTCACATCGCAAGAAAAAATAATTTGTAACTATGTATATTGAAGGATGTTAACTAAACTTACTGTAATAATCATTTCACAATAAAAAAAACAGAAAAAAAAGAAAAAAATATTGCACATGTAATTGTAGATTAATGATACCAAAATAAATTATTAAAAAAATTTGAAGGGGGGATTAAACAATTTTCAGATAAGCAAAAGCTGACATAATTTACCTTCCATACACTACCTCTACAGTGTATTTTGGAGGGACTGCTACAGATTGAAGTGTTCCTAAGGCTAAATAGCTGTCACCAAGGGAAATAAAATCACCGTAAATAAAGTAGAACAATTAATTTCTAAGTAGATGCAAAATCAAATCAACTACCTGCAAAGTCAATCAAGGGATAGACAAAGAGTATAGAATATAATACCTACAGTAGATGAATGGATAAAGAAGATGTGGTACATATACACAGTGGAATACTATTCAGCCATAAGAAGAAAACAGATCCTACCTACCATTTGCAACAACATGGATGGAGCTAGAGGGTATTATGCTCAGTGAAATAAGCTAAGCCGAAAAAGACAAGTATCAAATGATTTCACTCATATGTGGAGTATAAGAACAAAGAAAAAAACTGAAGGAACAAAACAGCAGCAGACTCACAGAACCCAAGAATGGACTAACAGTTACCAAAAGGAAAGGGACTGGGGAAGATGGGTGGGAAGGGAGGGATAAGAGGGAAAAAGGGGCATTACGATTAGCAGACGTAATGTTGGAGGGGCATGGGGAGGGCTGTACAACTCAGAGAAGACAAGTAGTGATTCTATAGCATCTCACTATGCTGATGGACAGTGACTGTAATGGGGTTGGTGGGGGGGACCTGATGACAGGGGTAGTTTAATAACCATAATATTGCATATATAACTGTAGATTAATGATACCAAAATAAATTATAAAAAAAAAGAATACCTAATATATAAAGAATGGAGGAGGAAAAAAGAAGAACCTTTAGGTTGTGTTTGTAATAGCATACTAAGTTAGTTAAATTAGACTGTTAGATAGTAAGGCAGTTACCCTTGAACCTTTGGTAACCATGAATCTAAAGCCTGCAATGGCAGTAAGTACGTACCTATCGATAATCACCCTAAATGTAAATGGTCTAAATGCACCAATCAAAAGACACAGAGTCACTGAATGGATAAAAAAACAAGACCCATCTATATGCTGCCTACAAGAGAATCACTTTAAACCCAAAGACATACACAGACTGAAAGTAAATGTTTATTGCAGCACTATTTAAAATAGCCAAGATATGGAAGCAACCTAAGTCTCCATCAGTAGATGAATGGAGAAAAAAGATGTGGTACATATACACAATGGAATACTATTCAGCCATAAGAAACAAATCCTACCATTTGCAAAAACTTGGATGGAGCTAGAGGGTATTATGCTCAGTAAAGTAAGTCAGACGGAGAAAGGCAAATACCAAATGATTTCCCTCATTTGTGGAGTATAAAAGCGAAGCGAAACTGAAGGAACAAAACAGAAGCAGACTCACAGACTCCAAGAAGGGCCTAGTGGTTACCAAAGTGGAGGGGTGGCGGAGGGCGGGTGGGGAGGGAGGGAGAAGGGGATTGAGGGGTATTATGATTGGTGCACATGGTGTGTGTGGGGTCACGGAGAAGACAGTGTAGCTCAGAGAAGACAAATAGGGACTCTGTGGCATCTTACTACACTGACAGTGACTGCAGTGGGGTATGGCGGGGGACTTGATAATAAGGGTGAATGTAATAACCACATTGTTTTTCTTGTGAAACCTTCATAAGAGTGTATATCAATGCTACCTTAATAAAAAAAATAAAAATAAACACCTCCCAAACCAAAAAAAAAAAAAAGAAACTAAAAAGACTAGAAGTTGGGTAAAATCATAAATGAGCTAGAAAGTTACAAGTGTGAAGCACACTTAGGTTTTTGTATGAATTGCTAAAAATAACAAAGGCACTCCACACTGCTAATTATCAGGGAAATGCAAATTAAAATCACAATGAGATATCACCTCACACCAATCAGGATGGCCAACACAGAAAAGACTAGGAACAACAAATGCTGGCGAGGATGCGGAGAAAAGGGAACCCTCCTACACTGCTGGTGGGAATGTAAAATAGTTCAACCATTGTGGAAAGGAGTATGGAGGTTCCTCAATAAGCTAAAAATAGAAATAGCATTTGACCCTGGAATTCCACTGCTAGGAATTTACTCTAAGAATGCAGTATCCCAGTTTCAAAAAGACAAATGCACCCCTATGTTTATCGCAGCACTATTTACAATAGCCAAGAAATGGAAGCAACCTAAGTGTCCATCAGTAGATGAATGGATAAAGAAGATGTGGTATATATACACAATGGATATTATTCAGCTATAAGAAGAAAACAAATCCTACCATTTGCAAAAACATGGATGGAGCTAGAGGGTATTATGCTCAGTGAAATAAGCCAGGTGGAGAAAGACAAGTACCAAATGATTTCACTCATCTGTGGAGCATAAGAACAAAGCAAAAACTGAAGGAACAAAACAGCAGCAGACTCACAGAACCCAAGAATGGACTAACAGTTACAAAAGGTATGGGGAGGATGGGTGAGAAGGGAGGGATCAGGGGAATAGGGGCATTACGATCAGCACATATAATGTAGTGGTGGAGTGGGGAAGGCAGTATAACACAGAGAAGACAAGTAGGGTCTCTATAGCATCTTACTACACTGATGGACAGGGACTGTAATGGGGTATGTGGTGGGGACTTGATAATTGGGGGAATCTAGTAACCACAATGTTGCTCATGTCATTGTATATTAATGATACCAAAATGAAAAATAAAAATTAAAAAGTGATAAAAAATACAAAATAAAAGTTACAATAAAAATATAAAAATAAAAGCAACAAAGGCTCTTTTAGCCACCTTTGGTATTCTTCCCCTGCTTCCTCAAAATTTCCAGGGCAGCCCTAATTTTCTTTGTCTAACAATCAGACACTGAATTCAGTGCACCATGGTGATAGAGCCTTTCAGCCATGCACACAAGGCCCTGACACCCAGCACATAAGGAATGCAAAGCTCCATGAGCCTGAGAACAGCTGTGTCGGCACATGCCAGGCCAAGCATGAGGGCACACCTCTGTCTGCTGCATCTACGAGTGGCATAATCCCCAATCCAGGTCCCAACAGGCAGGCCTAGTGCTCCCACGCAAGCACAAAGGGCCAAGAACAGCTCAGACAGCACGTGGGAGGGAGGCGAGCCACTCACCAGGAGCCATCCCAAACCTGCAGCGGTCAGCTCAGGGGCCACTCAGTGGTGCTGGGCTATTTCTACCAGGAGATGGCAGCTAATGATGAGAGAGAACTAATGAAGTATGGAGATCCCTTTTTACAAATCGAAATGTCAGAACAAAAAGAAAAATGGTCTTTTGAGACTGCAAAAGTCTCTTCCTCTTCCAGGAATGGTCCTAAACCACAACCTGAGGAAACAGAAGCAGTGTGCTATTATTACAGATAACAGGGAGCTGGGAGTGCCATGGAGCCTAGCCGAGACCCAGGAGAGGGCAGAAAATCAGGAGGAAGGTTGGCTCTGGCTCAGGTGGGCGAGCCAGCATCCCTGCAGGGCTGCAGTCGGTACAGCTGAGGAGGGAGTTAGCAAAGTCTGGGGCGGGCAGTGGGCTCTCCGTTCCAGCCACTCCGGGCGCCAGTCCACCTGTTACTCTTCTTGTAGCTGCTGGGAAGCAGCCTTTTCTCCCCTGGGAAGCTGGCAGCACAGGGCCGGCAGGGGGAGCCGTCTGGTCTCCAGCCAGGGAGTGAAAGGGGACATCGCCACTGGGCCTCCATTCGAGAGCCCTGGCTGCTGCAGTGCTGACCCTCTTGTCCCGCGCCCCCCCAAAAGAGAACAACACACAGGCCATAAGACAACGCCTGTCATCTCCCTGGGAGCGCCCCCCCTGCAAGAGGCTTGGACTTGCTGGAGGCTGGCTGCCCCCCGCCCACGCAGGCCCCGCCCCACAAGGCCCCGCCTTCTGGGAAATACCTTCTCCCGCTGCCACAAGTACTGCTCACAAGCACGCAGTGCCTCCTCTGGCTGCGACTGCCCGAGCGCGCACAGGGCGCCGCACACCTGCTCCTGCACCAGTGGGTCCTTGTCGGAGAGGGCATCCAGCAGGATGGCGGACAGCCCTGCAGTAACAGAGCCAGGTGCGCGTGCTCAGGCCTGGCGCCGACCCCACCAAGCCCGCCCGCAGGGCCTGACTCGGACCCAGAACTGAGGTGACACCTGCCCCAAGGCCTGGCCACCCTGCATGTCTCGGCTGCGCAGATCTGAGCTACTGTCGCCCACGCACCCCCCACCTCGCTTGGGGGGTGTGTGGCGGTTCCGGACCTAAAAGACATTCTGGCCACTTGTACCTTGACTTTACATCCCAAGGGGTGATGGCTTCAAGCCTCCTGCCCCCCGCTGGTCATAGGCTCCAAACTGTGTGGAAGCCGCCCCCTAGGGCCCACGCTTTGCCCTGACCTTGCTGCCCCAGGCCCACCACCTGCTCTGGGAGACTTCATCCCCTCATCCCAAACACCAGCAGCCCACACCCAGAGCCAGGAGAGTCCTGCTCAGTGCCCTGTGGGCAGGACCTCATGATCCTCAGTGTCCTGAGAGCTCAGGGATCCGTGTCTGCACGTGCGCTCACAGGTCCCCACCCCTGGGAACAGGGCTCTGCGAGGCAGGTCTGCTTCTTCCCCACTTCCAACCAGCCGGCTGTGCTCTCAGTAAACTGCTGGCCCTGGCTGTGGGGGCAGAGTGGCCAGCCAGAGTGGAAAACGCACCTGGGGCTTGTGTAGAAAAGGGCAAAAGTACAGAGACTTGCTCCCACCTACGCACGGCAACCCCAGCACCCTGCAGACACTGCTGCCCACACCAGACAGAGCCTGCGGACAAATCTGCCCTAGCCACGCCAGTATCTGCAGAGACTTCTGTTTTCTTTAATGAAAACTTAAAGAAAGGTTTGCACCCCAGTCATTCCTCAACTACATCTGCACATCCCAAGCGTCTATCTATGTCCAAAACCTAGAAGCAGGCAGGCGGATGCCCAGACCTGCCCAGGAGGCCGCCGCTCACCCCGTCCCGCCTGCACTCACTCTGTACGTAGGACTCGGTCATCGCTGCGGACTCAGCTTCCTGCTGCCCAGCGTGCGTGGTTCTCGAACCTGGAGTAACCAAAACACCACATTTAATTCACAGCCTTCTCAGTTACTGTGTTTGTGTAAAACATGATTCAGAACAATTTGCTCTGGGAGAACTCTGCCACACAGTGGCCTGGGCAAGTATGGTGAGCACCCCACCTACAGCAACCTCCTTGGCTCTGTGAAGAGAAGGGACAGGGAAGGCTGGCGTGGCTGCTGCTCTGTGCACAGCAGGAAAACATCTCCTGAGGGCTGACGGCAGCCAGGATCCCTGGGGCCAGCATTTCCCACGTCTGAGAATACCAGTGCAGCATTCAATGGGCCTCCAGGGATGGAGAGGCAGGGATGGGCAGCACAGATGCAGTGGGCTCACTGGTGCCTGAGACCAACCAACAAGCCCATGGGGCCTGAGCCACAGCTTCAAACATCACATGCCTTGAATCACCACTTGCCACTGACAGACCCAAAGAATAAGGTCCATGAAGACTGCAAGGGCATCCACCTCTTCACATGACCACACGCCCAGGCCTATGTCACACTCCCCAAGGACCTATAGGGTCGGGCACAGGCCTCCACGGAACAGCTGACTGCTTTCTAACACGTGTCTCTGTTTGCTGGCAATTCCACTGCCCCATCAGTCCCTTGATTGGCTCCCATCCACAAAAAGATGGAGATAATAAAGCAGAGATGCCACAATCTGCCCCTAACCAAGGGGACATGCTCATTTGGCTGTGTACACAAGAGAAGGAGGCAAAGTGAGAAATCACATATGGCTCAGGAGGTGATGGAATTAAAGAGAGACCTCTAGTTCAAGGCAGACTGGTCCCAAGTACTCACCCATTCTACCAAAACCCCAATGAAATCACAGAAAAGATGCATACTTTAAAATAATTAATCCATAAGAGCACAAGAAAACAAGAAAAGATGAAATTAGCAGATCAGAAATTTCCAGGAATCCCAAAAAGCAGTGAAGAAGACTCTGGTTTGAAGATGGTAGCATCAGTGAGGTGTTTCCCTGTCTTCCTGGAATGCATCTCAGAGTAACAAGAAAAATGAGAAATAAAAACTCATATCCCATTTGCAGTAGAGCAAGGAGAGGCAAAAAAACCTCACACTCCAAAAGGTTAAGGACTGAGAATGCCATGGCTGTCAAGCAGGGTGTGTGGTGCACTGCAGCAGGTTCACAGAAGAGCCTACAGAACGCTCTCCTCGAATGTGGGGCATGCCCTTTTGTGGAAATCAAATCCTGAGTTCCCAAAACCAGTCTGAGTCTACAAGGCGAGCAGCCTGTCTCTGGGGCAGAAGCTCTGCCCCATGAAAAGCCACAGTTGCCAATCTCCACTGCCTTGAGGAAAAACCAGGGTGACACCAGCTGTTATTCCACCAAGTGTGGAATGCCATTCACAGTTATTCAAAATGGCTATGCTCACCCGACTCAAACACAACAAACAAAAGAAAATAAGCATAGAGATGGCATCTCCCAGCCCAGATGGGAGCAACAGACCAATCTGCCCTCCTGACCAAAACAACTAAAAAACTGAACAAAACACTTAGTTCTCAGAAGACTGTTATCAAGAAATGAAGGACAGGGAACCCTGAGATCACCCGGGCAACAGCCCAACCAATAAGAGACTGTTACAACTCAGCCAATGAGCCGCCATGACATGTGGGACTTCCAATTTCCTCCAATGGGCTTCTTGTTTACAACAGCCCCCAAATCTCCTTTCTCTATAAAGGAGATTATTCTCCTCTGTCCTCCCAACTTGCTTGTGGTGTTGCAATAACTTGTCATGAATTGCAATTCTTTGCTGTTCCCGAATAAACCCAACATGATGGTAAAAGAACTGACAGCTTTATTTTAAGGTTAACATTACTTGGTGTCAGGAGTGGGATCCAGAAAAAAAAAAAAAACCCGAGAGCTCCGAGGCTGGTGCACACAGCTGAGGGGACTTAGCCCACCCAGCTCACTGCTTTCCTGCCAACCCTGGAGCTGGACGGTGTTTTCTCTTGGATTTTGAGCTGCTGTCTTTATGAGCTCCCAGGCTTAATTTGGGATCTGCTTTAAGGCTTCCTTCTTTCTGAGAGTACTGGATTGGCCTTCAGTCCAATTCCTTTTCAGAACTGACTGTTCCTGGGGAACTGTGCTGGTCCTCCTGCTGGCCTTCAGTCCATATCCTTTCAGGGACTAGTCTGTTCCCAGAATTGTGCTAACCCTTCAGTCTGACTCCTGTTTGGAAGTGCGCTGTTCCTACTGGGACTGTGTGGCCTTCAGTCCATATTCCTGGGGACTGGACTCTTCCTGTGGAGCTATACTGGTCAAACAGTTGGCCTTCAATCCATATCCTTTTGGAGATTGGGTTGCTCCTGCTGGAACTCTGCTAGCCTTTGGTCTAATTCCTTTTGGAACCAGACTGTTTGTTCCTATTGAAACTCTTCTGTTAAGGAATTTTTCTCTTTACTCTAGAGAGAAAACCTTTAAGAAATGAGATCTCTGTTATCAAATGCCTTAGGGTGCCCCCCTTCTAGGATCCGAGCCAGTCTTGTGTTTAAAAACTATGGTGCCTCCTCACATGCATTTCTGACTAAATGGACCAACTTGACCAAAGAAACTAAGAACACAGTGGACAGCATGAGCCACTTTCAATGTCCCCAAAACTGCTTTCGCAAAATTAAATTAGTCACGGCTCAAAAAAAAGAAACTCTAAATGGGATGCCTATTTTAAATGATGAGTTGAGGTTTTCAGGATTCTAAGTTTGCCTTTCTTCAATTAGAGGCACACAAAAAATTGAAAGAACCTTAAATGGCTTCTGGGCCCCCCCCCTCCTTTCCTTCCTTTTAATCCTTTGGCTCAACTTCCCTCTTCCTCCAAACCTCTGTTGGTCCTGAACCTATTAAAAATCTGTCTATGGGTAAAATTGTAATATTTTCAGAATATCTCGTCTGGCTTTGGTGCATTTGCATATCCTCAGGGGTGGAGATAAGTTCATCTCCATGACAATGGGTAATTACCTGGGCAACCAAGGGCATGTCTAAACCTGAGAGGTCAAGGGGAGGGGGCTGGCTTGCTTGCTTGCTTCCTCTGGAGCAGGGGAGAGAGATGGCCCTGGACTGCAGTTTGTAAGCAATAAATGGGTTTTAAACTTTACTTCTCCCTTTGACTGATTTTGGTTTTGAGAGGTATTTTGCCCGAAATTTCCTCTCCCCGGACTACACATGGCAGCAGTTGGCAGGGTGCCCTGAACCCAAAATCTGTCATAATGAGTGTGACCTTTGGGAGGGCTGCTCCTGTGGATGGTGGGGAGGCCCCAGCGGACGCAGTGGCAGAGGGTGACGCTTCACCTGTTATTATACCCCCGCTGTGGGGCCTCCCATTTGGGAAACCCTAGTGGGGAACTGGTCTAGGGTAAAGTACCTCTTACAGGGGTGGGGCCTTCCCCAGAACTGGGGAATGGTAGAAACACCGGAAGCTGCAGAATTAGCCCTGTGTGAGTTGGAAGACTGTTTGGAGACCTTAGGGGGTCGTGTAGCAGCTAGCACTGTAGGTTCTCTTTTCACCAAGATAGTGGAAAATGCCATACAGGAAAGAGAGGGACTTAGGTGGGAGAGAGACATACTTCAGCATCGATTGGAGGAGCTGGGCGATAACCTATAGGATGTGGTTAAAGAAGAGAGACAGTTATTGAAAAGACAGGTCACGTTCCTAGAAGACTCCTTAGCGGCAAGGGGGGAGGCGGCAGGAAAAGCCGCGTTGCAGGCGGTGGCGGGGGTTGGGGATGGGGGTGGGGGTGGGGGGGTGGAGGCCGAGGGAGAAGAGGAGGAGGCTGGGTCGCTGGCGGGTCAGCTACCCAGGGCACCGTCAGAGGTACCATCTTCTCCTGTTTATAAGGCCCACCCGGCTGTAATTAAGAAAATAAAAACAAAACAACCACAGGCTCCTCAGGGGTAGGGGCCGCCCCCTCCCCAGGTCGTGGAGCACTCCATGCCCCGCCCCTATACCCAGGATGAGCTGGTGGACATGAGCGTCTGGTACAGGCAGAGGCCATTGGAATCTCTGCATACGTGGTTTTTAGATTTTACGTCTCTGGGATATGGGGGTGGAAAACATTGTTGTGTTGGGTACTGAGATGAGTAGAATGGCTTCCCTGACGACTCACCTTCCCTCCAGCAGTGGTTGCAAAATGCCCGTCACACCTCAGGGAATCAGATACCTCTGGAATGGCTGACAGCTGCCGTCAGCATAGTTGGGCCTACTCAGGGTGATTTACCATATTTTCCCAGTAGTTGGAAAACGTATGCAGAGTTCCAACAGGTACTGCAGGAATTGGGTATGAAAAACATCATCTATAATATGGACCCCCAGGGCCCTGATGAGGAGGTGTTCACTATAGGAATGACAAATCTGGTGCTGCATAAGCTCCCACATCTCTCTTTGGGTCCCTAGCGAATACTCTTGCCCCCATGTAGGGCAGCCCATAAGGGATGCTACTTGTGCTTTAGCAGATCAGGGGGAGGTTGAAACAATAAGGGCCCGGAGGGAAATATGGGCCACAACTGAAAGGAGAAGTGCAAAAGGGCCCGTGAAGGTCTTGAGGACCCAGCTGTGGTTGATTTGATAAAGGCCGGGTAGTGAAAGAAAAATTCAATGGGCAGCCCAAGAGACTATTGTTAGAACTGTGGCACCAATGAAAGCCAGAGCAGCAGTTACAGCCGCTGAGGTCCAGGACATGGAAACCAGAGTCAAGGCCTCATGCCCGGCCTGTGTCCCTGCAAAACTTCAAGGGAGACAGTACTCAGGATTCACCCGAGCCCTCACCCCCACAGGAGAATGATTTGGGCATCGGGGTTTGACTGAGGGTGGGGGTCAAAGTCCCCACCTTGGGGACATGGTGGGACCAGAGGCCACATGTAGAATTAGCAATTCATTGGTCCACTGTGAATGTACAACGTGTCCTGGTGCTGGTGGACACAGGAGCTGAGTGTTCTCTGATTCATGGCAACACTGAGCATTTTTCCAGGACCCCCAGTGTGATAGATGGCCATGGGGGTAAGGCAATTAGAGTGAAGACAGCCCAAATCTCATTGAGGATAGGGTGTTTACCCCCAAAGGACTATACCATGTACATTTCTTGCATCCCTGAATATTCTGGGGGTAGATATCCTGCAGGGCCTGTGGTTACAGACCACCGCAGGTGAGTTCAGAGTGAGGGTACATGTTTTGAGGAGACATGCTAAGCACCCACCTGCAGCTCTGCCTGTACCTTGGTGGGTGACAAATACTAATTAGTATAAATTGCCTGGGGTGCACAAGAAAATTGGATAAACCCTACAGGAGTTGGAAAGGGTGGGCATCATAAAGCCCACTCATAGTCCTTTTAATTCCCCAGTGTGACCAGTGAGAAAGTCAGATGGCTCCTGGCATATGACTATGGACTACAAGGAATTGAATAAAGTCACACTCCCTTTGCATGCTGCTGTCCCCTCTATAGCACACATTCTGGACACCCTCAGCCATGAGCTGGGAATGTATCATTATGTAGTAGACCTTGCTAATGCTTTCTTCTCTATTGACATAGCACAGGAAAGCGAGGAACAGTTTGCCTTCATGTGGGAAGGCTGGCAGTGGACATTCACTGTTCTTCCACAGGGATACCTGCACAGACCCACCATCTGTCATGGACTTGCAGCCCAAGACTTGGCCACATGGATGAAACTGCAAACAGTGCGGTTGTATCACTACATTGATGACACTATGTTCACATCTGATTCTTTTTCAGATTTAGAAGGGGCAGTTCCTAGACTGTTGCAACATCTACAGGAAAAAGGATGGGCTGTGAACAGCACCAAAGTTCAGGGACCTGGTTTGTCTATGAAATTCTTGGGGGTTGTCTGGTCGGGTAAAACTAAAGTTGCTCCTTATGCAGTTATAGACAAGATCCAGGCTTTCCGTATCCCTACCACTGTGGCAGTAGTACATGAGTTTTGGGGTCTTTTGGGCTACTGGAAAGTGTTTATCCTGCACTTGCACAAATTCTGAAGCCCTTATACCAATTCGTACAAAAGCGCATCAGGTGGGACTGGGATGAGACGTGTGCAGCTGCTTTTACTGCTGCCAAGCGGGCAGTCAAGGCCCTGGGACCTAGATGTTCATGTAACTAAAGATGGTTATGGATGGGATCTTTGGCAGCAGTTTGAACGGACATGCCAACCTACTGGATTCTGGTCACAACTAAGGAAAGGAGATATCCCTGTGGAAGAACAGTAAATGTTCTTGATAGAGAGGCAACTGGCTGTTGTGTACCACACCTTGCTGGCTACAGAGCCCATTGCTGGTACAACTCCGACCAAGGTAATAACCACCTATCCCATCGCAGGGTGGGTGCGAGACTGGACCCAAAGGCCACAGAGTGGCATGGCACAGACACCTACACTGGCCTAATGGGGTGCATATTTACATCAGTGTAGCACCCTCTCTACTAGCCCCTTAAGTTGAGAACTCCAACGCTTATTGGGGCCAGTGACCTATACCAGTGAAAAGCAGGAAAAACTTGCTTTTGAGCCATTGGTAGCTGAGAGTCCTTATCAGGAGGGAAAAGCCCCTATACCTGAAGATGCTTGGTACACAGATGGCTCCAGTTGTCGGCAGCCTCCAAAGTGAAGGGATGTGGCTTTCCATCCTACGACTGAGACAATATGGATGGGGGATGGAGAGGGGAAGAGCAGTCAGTGGGCTGAGTTGCGGACAGTATGGCTCGTGATCACCCAGGAGCCTTCCCCCATAGTTGTCTGCACTGACAGCTGGGCCATCTATAGGGGCTTGATCCTGGGGCTACTGATATGGTATCATGCTAACTGGATGGTTGGTCACAGGCCCCTTTGGGGGCAAGAGGTGTGGCAAGACCTATGGGCCTCTGGTCAGACTAAGACTGTTACTATATATTGTGTGACTGTCCATTTGCTTTTGGCATCCCCAGGAAATGATGAAGCAGACACACTGGCCTCAGTGCCCTGGTTAGAAGGAAAGCCTGCCTCTGATATGGCTCAATGGTTGCACCAGTGTTTGTTGCATGTGGGGGCAAAAGACAATGTGGGCTGTAGCCCATTGGTGGGGTTTGCCGTTGACATTTGAAGACGTCAGCAGAGCCCGGAAGGAGCGCCTTGTGTGCTCTAAGAGGGACTTACACGGAGCTCCACAGCAACATGGGACAAATTGGACAGCTACATGCAAGAGAATGAAACTGGATTTTTGTCTGACCTCATACACAAAAGTAAAATCAAAATGGATCAAAGACCTGAATGTAAGTCATGAAACCATAAAATTCTTAGAAGAAAACATAAGCAAAAATCTCTTCAGTATAAACATGAGCAACTTTTTCCTGAACCCATCTCCTCGGGCAAGGGAAACAAAATAAAAAGTGAACAAATGGGACTACATTGAGCTAAAAAACTTCTGCACAGCAAAGGATGCCATCTGCAGAACAAAAAGGCATTTTACAGTATGGGAGAATATATTTATAAATGACATATCTGACAAGGGGTTAACATCCAAAACATATAAAGAACTCACATGCCTCAACACTCAAAAAGCAAACAACCCTATTAAAAAATGGGCAGAGGATATGAACAGATACGTCTCCAAAGAAGAAATTCAGATGGCCAACAGACACAAGAAAAGATGCTTCACATCACTAATCATCAGGGTAATGCAAATTAAAACCACAATGAGATATCACCTCACACCAGTAAGGATGGCCAACATCCAAAACAAACAATGACAGATGCTGGCGAGGATGCAGAGAAAGGGGAACCCTCCTACACTGCTGGTGGGAATGTAAATTAGTACAACCATTGTGGAAAGCAATATGGATGTTCCGCAAAAAACTAAAAATAGAAATACCATTTGACCCAGGAATTCCACTCCTAGGAATTTACCCAAACAACTTCTCAGATTCAAAAAGACATATGGATGGATTAAAGATGGCGGTGTGAGAGGTGAGACAGAGGCTTCCTCCTAAAACCTTATATAATATGAAAATAAAGCTACTTCAACTACTCTTGAAAGAGCAACGGGAAAGAGGACAGCAACAAACTGCATACACCTGGAGACAAGAGCAGCCCTCACAGAAAAGGGTAACCTACTGAAGCTGTGGTCCTGTGGGATCCAAGCCCTTCCCCCACCCCAGCTCACCCGCAGGAGGAACAGGAATGGAGCAGGGAGGGAGTGGAGATGTGGGAATGCTGAATACCTAACTCTGGAGATCTGCTCTGGGAGCACAAACCTACATTTCATGGTGCTTGCATGATACTCTTGTAATTAGGGGGTTGGAAAGCTAAGACAGGCAGAATTCCTGGAGAGACTAAGAATCCAGCTGCTTGTGAAAGCAGGGATCCATACCCAGCTGCTCGGGGACAAAAGAAAGGTGGGCAGTCTGAGAGACTTCCTAACAAAGAAGCCCTTAGCAAGAGAGCTGCTAAAGGGGCAAGGATTGCACGGAGCTTACTGCTCAGGAGAAAGGACAAGCAGACAAAATTGTCCGGGTGCACTCTGCCCAGCAGGTTGGGAGCTTTCACAGTCTTCAGGTGCTCCAGCTCCCTGGCTGCCTACATAGCTCCAAGAACCCCTTCTGTGACAGGCAGACTTGTGCGCCTTTCTTCTGGCCAGCCCCACCGGGCTTGCAAACCGGGAAATCCTTCCCTGATGTTAGGCCAGCCAGAGGGAAGATCTGTCAATAGCAACTAAAAACTCAAAGCACAGAGGCTTATACCTGTGTGCTCAGCCCATTGGTTCAGGCAGTGGAGACAGGCATAGCAGCCAGAAACCAGCAAACAGCCCTTTTCTCCCGGGAGGCACCAATACCACTCCCCTACAATCCCCGCATTGCTTTAGGGGCTGAGCAGCTCCAGAGAGTAGAGGTTCTGGACACTAGAGGGCACCATACACAAATATGAAACGCCAAAGGAACCTGGTCCAGAGTAAAATTATGAACACAACTCCTGAGAAGGATGTAAATGATATGGACCTTATGACTCTCCCTGAAAGGGAGTTCAAAATAAAAATCATTAACATGCTCATGGAGGTATGGAAAGATATTCAAGAACTCAGGAATGAATTCCGGTCAGAGATCCAATCATTGAAGAACACAATGGATGGTATTAAAAGCAGATTGGCTACGGTGGAGGAGACAATAAATGAAACAGAAACTAGAGAAGAGGAATACAAAGAACCTGAGGAACAGAGAGAAAAAAGGATCTCTAAGAATGAAAGAATATTGAGAGAACTGTATGACCAATCCAATCGGAACAATATTCGCATTATAGGGGTACCAGAAGAAGAAGAGAGAGAAAAAGGGACAGAATGTGTCTTTGAGGAGGTGATTGCTGAAAACTTCCCCAGTCTGTGGAAGGAGATAGTCTCTCAGGCCATGGAGGTGCACAGATCACTCAACACAAGGGACCCAAGGAAGACAACATCAAGACATAGTAATTAAAACAGCAAAGATCAAGGATAAAGACAGACTATTAAAAGCAGCCAGAGAAAGAAATAAAATCACATAGAAACGAAAGCCCATCAGGCTATCATCAGACTTCTCAGCAGAAACCTTACAGGCCAGAAGGGAGTGGCATGATGTATTTAATGCAATGAAGGAAAAGGGCCTTGAACCAAGATTACTTTATCCAGCAGGATTATCATTTCAATTTGAAGGAGGGATTAAACAATTCCCAGATAAGCAAAAGCTGAGAGAATTTGCCTCCCACAAACCATCTCTACAGTGTATTTTGGAGAGACTGCTATAGATGGAAGTGTTCGTACAGATTAATAGCTGTCACTAGAGGTAATAAAACCACAGTAAAGAAAATAGAACAGCTAATTACTAAGAAAATGCAAAATTAAATCAACTATTCCCAAATTCAATCAAGGGATAGACAAACAGTACAGAATATGATAGCTAATATATAAAGAATGGAATAGAAAGAAAAAGGAGGAAACAAACAAACAAACAAAAAAAGAACCTTTAGACTGTGTTTGTAATACCATATTAAGTTAGTTGTTAGACTTTTAGATAGTAGGGAAGTTAACCTTGAACCTTTGGTAACCACCAATCTAAAGCCTGCAATGCCAATAAGGACATACCTATCCATAATCACACTAAATGTAAATGGACTGAATGCACCAGTCAAAAGACATAGAGTCACTGAATGGATAAAAAAACAAGACCCATCTTAATGCTGCCTTCAAGAGACTCACTTTAAACCCAAAGACATACACAGACTAAAACTGAAGGGATGGAAAAAGATATTTTATGCAAACAACAAGGAGAAAAAAGCAAGTGTTGCAGTACTTGTATCAGACAAAATAGACTTCAAAACGAAGAAAGTAGCAAGAGATAAAGAAGGACATTACATAATGATTAAGGGGTCAGTCCAACAAGAAGATATAACCATTATAAATATATATGCACCCAACACAGGAGTGCCAGCATATGTGAAACAAATACTAACAGATTTAAAGGAGGAAATAGACAGCAATGCATTCATTTTAGGAGACTTCAACACACCACTCACTCCAGAGGACAGATCAACCAGACAGAGAATAAGTAAAGACAAAGAGGCACTGAACAACACACAAGAACAGATGGACCTAACAGATATCTACAGAACTCTGCACCCAAAAGCAGCAGGATACACATTCTTCTCAAGTGCACACGGAACATTTTCCAGAACAGAACACATACTAGGCCACAAAAAGAACCTCAGAAAAGTCAAAAATATTGAAATTCTACCAACCAACTTCTCAGATCACAAAGGTATAAAACTAGAAATAAATTTTAGAAAGAAATCAAAAAGGCTCACAAATACATGGAGACTTAACAACATTCTCCTAACTAATCAATGGGTTAACAACCAAATCAAAACAGAAATCAAAGAATATATGGAGACTAATGACAACAACAAAGCCACAAATTCTGTGGGATGCAGCAAAGGCAGTTCTAAGAGGAAAGTATATTGCAATCCAGGCCTATTTAAAGAATGAAGAACATTTCCAAATGAATACTCTAAAGACACAATTACTGAAATTGGAAAAAGATGAACAAATGACATCCAGTCACTAGAAGGAGGGACATAATAAAGATCAGAAAAGAAATAACTAAAATTAAGAAGAATAAAATAGAAAAAATCAATGAAACCAACAGCTGGTTCTTTGAAAAAATAAACAAAATAGATAAACCCCTAGCCAGACTCATTAAGAGAAAAAGACAATCTACACACATAAACACAATCAGAAATGAGAAACGAAAAATAACAACAGACCCCACAGAAATACAAAGAATTATAAGAGAATATTATGAGAATCTATATGCTAACAAGTTGGAAAACATAGAAGAAATGGACAAGTTCTTAGAAAAATACAACCTTCCAAGACTGACCAAACAAGAAACAGAAAAACTAAACAGACCAATCACCAGCAATGAAATTGAATTGGTAATCAAAAAACTACCCAAGAGCAAAACCCCCGAACCAGATGGATTCACCTCTGAATTCTACCAGACATATACAGAAGAAATAACACCCATTCTCCGTAAAGTTTTTCAAAAAAAAATAGAAGAGGAGGGAATAGTTCCAAACTCATTCTATGAAGCCAGCATCACTCTAATATAAAACCTGGCAAAGACCTCACCAAAAAATAAAATTACAGACCAATATCCCTGATGAATGTAGATGCAAAAATACTCAACAAAATATTAGCAAACCGAATCCAAAAATACATCAAGAGGATCATACACCATGATCAAGTGGGATTCATCCCAGGGATGCAAGGATGGTACAACATTCGAAAATCCATCAACACAATCCACCACATCAACAAAAAGAAGAACAAAAACCACATGATCATCTCCATAGATGCTGAAAAAGCATTTGACAAAATTCAGCATCCATTCATGATTAAAACTCTCAAGAAAATGGGTATAGAGGGCAAATACCTCAACATCATAAAGGCCATATATGACAAACCCACAGCTAACATAATACTTAAAGGCGAGAAGCTGAAAGCTTTTCATCTAAGATCGGGAACAAGACAGGGATGCCCACTCTCTCGACTGTTATTCAACATAGTACTGGAGGTCCTAGCCACGGCAATCAGACAAAACAAAGATATACAAGGCATTCAGATTGGTAAAGAAGAAGTCAAATTGTCACTATGTGCAGATGACATGATATTGTACATAAAAAACCCTAAAGACTCCACTCCAAAACTACTAGAACTAATATCTGAATTCAGCAAAGTTGCAGGATACAAAATTAACACACAGAAATCTGTTGCTTTCCTATACACTAACGATGAACTAAGAGAAAGAGAAATCAGAAAAACAATTCCATTCACATTGCATCAAAAAGAATAAAATACCTAGGAATAAACCTAACGAAGGAAGTGAAAGACCTGTACTCTGAAAACAACAAGACACTCCTAAGAGAAATTAAAGAGGACACTAACAAATGGAAATGCATCCCATGCTCTTGGCTAGGAAGAATAAATATTGTCAAAATGGCTATACTACCTAAAGCAATCTACAGATTCAGTGCAATCCCTATCAAACTACCAACAGCTTTCTTCAATGAACTGGAACAAATAATTCTAAAATGCACATGGCACCACAAAAGACCCCGAATAGCCAAAGCAATCCTGAGAAGGAGGAATAAAACAGGGAATTACGCTCCCACTTCAAGCTCTACTACAAAGCCACAGTAATCAAGACAATTTGGTATTGGCACAAAAACAGACCCACAGACCAGTGGAATAGGATAGAAAATCCAAACATCAACCCAAACACATACAGTCAATTAATATTTGATAAGGCAGCCTTGGATATACATTGGGGAGATGACAGCCTCTTCAGCAGCTGGTGTTGGAAAAACTGGACAGCTACATGTAAGAGAATGAAATTGGACTACTATCTAACCCCATACACAAAGGTAAACTCAAGGTGGATCAAAGACCTGAATGTAAGTCATGAAACTACAAAACTCTTAGAAAAACATAGGCAAAAATCTCTTGGACATAAACATGAGCAACTTCTTCATGAACATATCTCCCTAAGCAAGGGAAACAAAAGCAAAAATGAACAAGTGGGACTATATGAAGCTGAAAAGCTTCTGTACAGCAAAGGACACCATCAGTAGAACAAAAAGACATCCTACAGTATGGGAGAATATATTCATAAATGACGTATCCGATAAGGGGTTGACATCCAAAATATATAAAGAACTCACGCACCTCAACAAACAAAAGCAAATAATCCAATTAAGAAATGGGCAGAGGACATGAATAGACACTTCTCCAAAGAAGAAATTCAGATGGCCAACAGGCACATGAAAAGATGCTCCACATCGCTAATCATCAGAGAAATGCAGACTAAAACCACAATGAGATATCACCTCACACCAGTGAGGATGGCCAACATCCAAAACACAAACAACAACAAATGTTGGCGAGGATGTGGAGAAAAGGGAACCCTCCTACACTGCTGGTGGGACTGCAAATTAGTTCAACCATTGTGGAAAGCAGTATGGAGGTTCCTCAAAAAACTCAAAATAGAAATACCATTTGACCCAGGAATTCCACTCCTAGGAATTTACCCTAAGAATGCAGCAGCCCAGTTTGAAAAAGACAGATGCACCCCTATGTTTATCGCAGCACTATTTACAATAGCCAAGAAATGGAAGCAACCTAAGTGTCCATCAGTTGATGAATGGATAAAGAAGATGTGGTACATATACACAATGGTATACTATTCAGCCGTAAGAAAGAAAGAAATCTACCATTTGCAACAACATGGATGGAGTTGGAGGATATTATGCTCAGTGAAATAAATCAGGCGGAAAAAGACAAATACCAAATGATTTCCCTCATTTGTGGAGTATAACAGTGAAGCAAAACTGAAGGAACAAAACCGCAGCAGACTCACAGACTCCAAGAAGGGACTAGTGGTTACCAAATGGGAGGGAGGGAGAAGGGGATTGTGGGGTATCGTGATTGGTGCACATGGTGTGTGTGGGGTGATGGAGAAGACAGTGTTGCTCAGTGAAGACAAATACGGACTCTGTGGCATCTTGCTAAGCTGAAGGACAGTGACTACAATGGGGTATGGAGGGGGGGACTTGATAATAAGGGGGAATGTAGTAACCACATTGTTTTTCTTGTGAAACCTTCATAAGAGTGTATATCAATGACTTCAAGACTTGTATGGCCAGTTGATTTTCAACAAAGGTATACAGGCAATTAAGTGGAGAAGGGACAGTCTTTTCAACAAACAGAACTGAACAACCGGACACCCACCTACAATAACTTCAGCCTATACCTCTCTCCACATACAAAAACACAAAGCAACTCATAGACCTAAATGTAAAACTTACAACTGTAAGACTTCAGAAATACAGGATAAAATCTCCATGATAACACAAAAAACAAAATCTATAAAAGAAAAACTTGATAAACTGAAATTTGTCAACAGAACCTCTACATTTTGAATACACAGTTAAAGGAATGGGAGTTAAACAGGGTAATGGTGCAAGACACACCACACAGTGCCAGACGCATAACAATGAATGTCAGCTCCCCTCCCTACACCCTCCTCACCTATGTCTGTCCTTCACACCAGTCGGGAAGCAGCCCACTCCTCCACTGAGATCTGATTCTCTCATGCGGCCTCACCTGACTGCCCTGTCTTGGCCACTTCCCCATCCAAGCCTCTTCCATGGTCAGAGTGCTAACCTTTGTCAAACACAAATGCTATCATGTTACACTGCTACGACCAGTCTTCACTGCTGCCCACAGAATCAAACTAAGCCTTCAACACAGGCTGTTGCAACCTAGACCTGAACCTGTCTCTGCTTCTTTCTCTCTTACATTCTAGGCACCCTGGCCACCTGAGAACCTGCAGCCACGTCTGCTTGTCCTCTACAAGTACACCCTGCCCTGCCCGTGCTGCCATGGGCACTCCTACTCATTCCTAAAGGGCCAGTTCCCTCTGCTTTGCCCAGGATACTGCCAACCCTCTGGCAAGTGAGGGAGTACTCCCACAGCCCTTTACTCATATGGGAAATATGGGCACAACATAAAATATTGCCAGTTAAACGTTACAGTCAGCCTTCTGCAGTACCCTGTAAGCAAGAAAAGTTTGGGTTTGTACATTAGTGTGCACAGAATTTTTTTAAAAACTACTCGTTGAAGGAATACAATCAAATCCTCCCATGAGACTCAATATGTAAAATTGCCAATTTTTCTTAATTTATAAATATATGAACCAGGATATATGAAAGGTTTCCAAAGTTCATATGGAACTTACAGAGTAGCCAATTCTTTTTAAAAGTATATGAAAGGAGTATTGTATTTGTGCTGTGCCATGTTAAAATGTACTAAAATGCTGCAGTATTAAAACTATGCATTTAAGAATAGGTGCACACAGATGTTCCAATACAATGGACCCAAGGAAGACAACACCAAAACATATAGTAATTAAAATGGCAAAGATCAAGCATAAGGACAGACTATTAAAAGCAGCCAGAGAGAGAAATAAGTATCACATACAAAGGAAAGCCCATCAGGCTATCATCAGACTTCTCAGCAGAAACCTTACAGGCCAGAAGGGAGTGGCATGATGTATTTAATGCAATGAAGTAGAAGGGCCTTGAACCAAGATTACTTTATCTGGCAAGGTTATCATTTAAAATGGAAGGAGGGATTAAACAATTCCCAGATAAGCAAAAGCTGAGAGAATTTATCTCCCACAAACCGTCTCTACAGTGTATTTTGGAGGGACTGCTATAGATGGTAGTGTTCCTAAGGTTTAATAGCTGTCACCAGAGGTAATAAAACCACAGTAAAGAAGGTAGAACAGTTAATTACTAAGCAAATGCAAAATTAAATAAATTATCCACAAAATGAATAAGGGATAGACAAAGAGTACAGATTATGATATCTAATATATAAAGAATGGAGAAGGAAGAAAAAGGAAGAGAAAAAAAGAACCTTTACACTGTGTTAGTAATAGCATATTAAGTGAATTAAGTTAGACTCTTAGATAGTAAGGAAGATAACCTTGAACCTTTGGTAAACACGAATCTAAAGCCTGCAATGGCAATAAGTACATACCTATCGATAATCACTCTAAATGTAATGGTCTGAATGCATCAATCAAAAGACATAGAGTCACTGAATGGATAAAAAAACAAGACCCATCTATATGCTGTCTACAAGAGACTCACTTCAAACCCAAAGACATGCACAGACTGAAAGTAAAGGGATGGAAAAAAATATTTCATGCAACTAATAGGGAGAAAAAAGCAGGAGTTGCAGTACTTGTATCAGACAAAATAGACTTCAAAACAAAGAAAGTCACAAGAGACAAAGAAGGACATCACATAACGATAAAGAAGTCAATCCAACAAGAAAATATAACCATATAAATATCTATGCGCCCAACACAGGAGCAACAACACATGTGCAACAAATACTAAGAATTAAAAGGGGAAATAGAATGCAATGCATTCATACTAGGAGACTTCAACACTCCACTCACTCCAAAGGACAGATCAACCAGACAGAAAATAAGTAAGGAGACAGAGACACTGAACAATACATTAGAACAGATGGACCTAACAGAGATCTACAGAACTCTACAATCAAAGCAGCAGAATACACATTCTTCTCAAGTGCACATGGAACATTTTCAAGAATAGATCATATCGTAGGCCACAAAAAGAGCCTCAGTATATTCAAAAAGATTGAAATTTTACCAACCAGTTTCTCATACCACAAAGGTATGAAACTAGAAATAAATTATGCAAAGAAAATGAAAAATCCCACAAACACATGGAGGCGTCACACCATGCTCCTAAATAACCAATGGATCAATGACCAAATAAAAACATAGATCAAGCAATATATGGAGACAAATGGCAACAATAATTCAATACCGCAAAATCTATACGATGCAGCAAAGGCCATGGTAAGAGGAAACTATATTGCAATACAGGCCCACTCAGGACAGAAGAATAATCCCATATGAACAGTCTAAACTCATAATTAACGAAACTAGAAAAAAAAGAAAAAATGAGGCCCAAAGTCAGTAGAAGGAGGGACATAATAAAGATTAAAGAAGAAATAGATAAAATCAAGAAGAATAAAAGAATAGAAAGAATCAATGAAAGCAGGAGCTGGTTCTTTGAGAAAATAAAAAAATAGATAAACACCTAGCCAAATTTATCAAGAAAAAAAGAGAGTCCACACACATAAACAGAATCGGAAATGAGAAAGGAAAAATCACTACAGACATCACAGAAATACAAAGAATTATGAGAGAATACTATGAAAAATTATATGCTAACAAACAGGATAACCAAGAAGAAATGGACAGCTTTCTAGAAAAATACAACCTTCCAAGGCTGACCCAGGAAGAAACTGAATATCTGAACAGTCCAATTACCAGCAAAGAAATTGAACTGGTAATCAAAAACTTACCTAAGAAAAAAATGCCTGGAGCAGATGGCTTCACCTCTGATTTTTACAAAACATTTAGTGAAGACCTAATACCCATCCTCCTTAAAGTTTTCCAAAGAGTAGAAGAAGAGAGAATACTTCCAAACTCATTCTAGGAGGCCAGCATCACTCTAATACGAAAACATGGCAAAGACACCACAAAAAATGAAAATTACAGACCAATATCCCTGATGAACATAGATGCAAAAATACTAAACAAAATATTAGCAAACCAATTTCAAAAATACATCAAAAAGTTTATCCTCATGACCAAGTCAGATTTATTCCAGGGATGCAAGGATGGTACAACATTCGAAAATCCATCAACATCATCCACCATATCAACAAAAAGAAGGACAAAAACCATATGATGGGAGATGAGAGCCTCTTCAGCAGCTGGTGTTGGCAAAACTGCACAGCTAAATGTAAGAGAATGAAACTGGACTACTGTGTAACGCCATACACAAAGGTAAACACAAAATGGATCAAAGACCTGAATGTAAGTCATGAAACCATAAAACTCTTAGAAAAAAACATGGGCAAAAATCTCTTGGACATAAACATGAGCAACTTCTTCATTAACATATCTCCCCAGGCAAGGGAAACAAAAGCAAAAATGAACAAGTGGGACTATATCAAGCAGAAAAGCTTCTGTACAGCAAAGGACACCATCAGTAGAACAAAAGACATCCTACAGTATGGTAGAATATATTCATAAACGACATACCCGATAAGGGGTTGACATCCAAAATATATAAAGAACTCACGCACCTCAACAAACAAAAAGCAAATAATCCAATTAAGAAAAGGGCAGAGGGCACAGAACAACATCCCTGATGAACGTAGATGCAAAAATACTCAAGAAAATATTAGCAAACC
The DNA here is from genome assembly GCA_032199065.1 of Smutsia gigantea. NCBI lineage: Eukaryota > Metazoa > Chordata > Mammalia > Pholidota > Manidae > Smutsia > Smutsia gigantea. Next base: position 89,234 of record JAVSCE010015894.1, on the reverse strand, counting down.
GAATTCAAAAATACATCAAGAGGATCATACACCATGATCAAGTGGGATTCATCCCAGGGATGCAAGGATGGTACAACATTCGAAAATCCATCAACATCATGCACCACATGAACAAAAAGAAGAACAAAAACCACACGATCATCTAAATAGATGCTGAAAAAGCATTTGACAAAATTCAGCATCCATTCCTGATTAAAACTCTCAACAAAATGGGTATAGACGGCAAGTACCTCAACATCATAAAGGCTATATATGACTAACCCACAGCTAACATCATACTTAACGGCGAGACGCTGAAAGCTTTTCGTCTAAGATCAGGAACAAGACAGGGATGCGCACTCTCTCGACTGTTATTCAACATAGTACTGGAGGTCCTAGCCACAGCAATCAGACAAAACAAAGACACACAAGGCATCCAGATTGGTAAAGAAGAAATCAAATTGTCACTATTTGCAGATGACATGATACTCTACATAAAAAACCCTAAAGATTCCATTCCAAAACTACTAGAACTAATATCTGAATTCAGCAAAGTTGCAGGATACAAAATTAACACACAGAAATCTGTTGCTTTCCTATACACTAATGATGAACTAACAGAAAGAGAAATCAGAAAAACAATTCCATTCACAATTGCATCAAAAAGAATAAAATACCTAGGAATAAACCTAACGAAGGAAGTGAAAGACCTGTACTCTGAAAACTACAAGACACTCCTAAGAGAAATTAAAGAGGACACTAACAAATGGAAATGCATCCCATGCTCTTGGCTAGGAAGAATAAATATTGTCAAAATGGCTATACATCCTAAAGCAATCTACAGATTCAATGCAATCCCTATCAAACTACCAACAGCTTTCTTCAATGAACTGGAACAAATAATTCTAAAATTCATATGGCACCACAAAAGACCCAGAATAGCCAAATCAATCCTGAGAAGGAGGAATAAAACAGGGGGAATTACACTCCCTGACTTCAAGCTCTACTACAAAGCCACAGTAATCAAGACAATTTGGTATTGGCACAAAAACAGACCCACAGACCAGTGGAACAGAATAGAAAATCCAAACATTAACCCAAACATATACAGTCAATTAATATTTGATAAAAGTGCCTTGGATATACAATGGGGAGATGACAGCCTCTTCAGCAGCTGGTGTTGGAAAAACTGGACAGCTACATGTAAGAGAATGAAACTGGACTACTGTCTAGCCCCATACACAAAGGTAAACTCAAGGTGGATCAAAGACCTGAATGTAAGTCATGAAACCATAAAACTCTTAGAAAAAAACATAGGCAAAAATCTCTTGGACATAAACATGAGCAACTTCTTCATGAACATATCTCCCCGGGCAAGGGAAACAAAAGCAAAAATGAACAAGTGGGACTATATCAAGCTGAAAAGCTTCTGTACAGCAAAGGACACCATCAGTAGAACAAAAAGACATCCTACAGTAAGGGAGAATATATTCATAAAAAACGTATCTGATAAAGGGTTGACATCCAAAATATATAAAGAACTCATGCACCTTAACAAACAGAAAGCAAATAATCCAATTAAGAAATGGGCAGAGGACATGAATAGACACTTCTCCAAAGAAGAAATTCAGACGGCCAACAGGCACATGAAAAGATGCTCCACATCGCTAATCATCAGAGAAATGCAGATTAAAACCACAATGAGATATCACCTCACACCAGTGAGGATGGCCAACATCCAAAACACAAACAACAACAAATGTTGGCGAGGATGTGGAGAAAAGGGAACCCTCCTACACTGCTGGTGGGACTGCAAATTAGTTCAACCATTGTGGAAAGCAGTATGGAGGTTCCTCAAAAAACTCAAAATAGAAATACCATTTCACCCAGGAATTCCACTCCTAGGAATTTACCCTAAGAATGCAGCAGGAGACTTCCGGGAAGATGGCAGTGTGAGCAGGGCGGCAGAAATCTCCTCCCAACACTATATTTTTCTACGAAAACACAGAAAATACACCTATTCCTAAAAGACAGACGAGAATACACAGGAAAGCGCACAGCGTGCAGCTACACCCGAGAGGACTCAGCACCCCAAGAGGCGGGTAAGATACGGAGCCGAGACCCGGCGGGACCCGAGCCCTCCCCCACCCCAGCGCACCGGCGGGAGGAGAGGATTCAGAGCCGGGAGGGAGTGGAAGTACACCCCGCGAAGTAGCCAGCCCCGGTGATCTGCGCAGGGAGCGCTGACCCACATTGTGCAGTGCAGCGGAGATTGGAGAGACAGAGGGGCAGGATCTGAGCGGGGAACGCGCCAGGGTGCTTGCAGCCAGCTCCCGGGAAGGAAAAAAAAAAAAAGCCCGCGCTTTCTTCAGCTGTCTTAAAGAGACAGGAGCCCAGCGGAGGAGCCAGATCGCACCAGCACACTCAGCCCAGCAGGCTGGGAGTCCTGGGGAGTTTCAGACGCCTTAGCTGGCGACTGAGGAAGCACAGCCATACTTAACACTTCTCACTTAGATCAACAGCCTCCTATTCGTTCCCACCCCTGCCAGAGCGATAAAGGGCCCTGCGGAGCGGCACAGTCACAGCTGTGGAATAGTGGGCCAATAGCGCCACCTACAGCATTCCCACAGAATCTACGTCCGGTGGGCATTTTTTTGTTTGTTTGTTTGTTTTTTCTTTTCTTACTTTCTTCTTTTTCCTTTTTTTTTTCTTCTCTTTTTAAAGTCTTAAAGAGCCCAGCTGACATACGTGGCAACTATCAGTCACCAATTCTATAGCCATGAAAAGACAGAGGAATATGGTTCAGACCAAAATCAACCAGACAACCCCAGAGAGGGAGTCTGAAGGGATGGAAATGCACAGCCTCCCTGAAAAAGAATTCAGAATAAAAGTCATAACCATGCTGATGGACCTACAGAGAAATGTGCAAGAGCTGAGGGAGGAAGTGAGGGAACTGAGGAAAGACAATACAGAAATCAGACAAGCGATTGACGGGCTTAACAGCAGAATGGATGAGATGCAAGAGACTGTTAATGGAATAGAAAACAGAGAACAGGAATACAGAGCAGCTGAGGCAGAGAGAGATAAAAGGATTTCTAGGAATGAAAGAATATTAAGAGAACTGTGTGACCAATCCAAACGGAACAATATTCGCATTATAGGAGTACCAGAGGAAGAAGAGAGAGAAAAAGGGATAGAAAGTGTCTTTGAAGAAATAATTGCTGAAAACTTTCCTCGCTGGGGAAGGAAGTAGTCTCGCAGTCCACCGAAGCTCATAGATCTCCCAACACAAGGGACCCAAGGAAGACAACACCAAGACACATAATAATTAAGATGGCAAAGATCAAAGATAAAGACAGGGTATTAAAGGCAGCTAGAGAGAGAAAAAAGATCACCTACAAAGGAAAACCCATCAGACTATCATCAGACTTCTCAACAGAAACCTTACAGGCCAGAAGAGAATGGCATGATATATTTAACGTTATGAAAGAGAAGGGCCTTAAACCAAGAATATTGAATCCAGAACGATTATCATTTAAATATGATGGAGGGATTAAACAATTTCCAGACAAACGAAAGTTGAGAGAATTTGCCTCTCATAAACCACCACTACAGGATATCTTAAATGGACTGCTCTAGATGGAAGCACACCTAAGGCTAAAAAGATGTTACCAGAGAAAATAAAATCATAGCAAAGAAAGCAGACCATCCAAATACTAACTAAAGGCAAAGAATAAAACACCTATTATAGAAAGAATGGAGGAGGAGGAATAAGAAGGGAGAGAAATAAAGAAACATCAGACTGTGTTTACAATAACTTAACAAGAAAGTTAAGTTAGATTGTTACATAGTAAAGAAGCAACCCTTGAACCCTTGGTAACCACGAATCTAAAGCCAGCAATGGCAATAAGTACATACCTATCAATAATCACCCTAAATGTAAATGGACTGAATGCACCAATCAAAAGACACAGAGTAACAGAATGGATAAAAAAGCAAGACCCATCTATATGCTGCCTACAAGAAACTCACCTCAAATCCAAAGATATACACAGACTAAAAGTGAAGGGATGGAAAAACATATTTCATGCAAACAACAAAGAGAAAAAAGCAGGTGTTGCAGTACTTGTATCAGACAAAATAGACTTCAAAACGAAGAAAGTAGCAAAAGATAAAGAAGGACATTACATAATGATAAAGGGGTCAGTCCAACAAGAAGATATAACCATTATAAATATATATGCACCCAACACAGGAGCGCCAGCATATGTGAGACAAATACTAACAGAATTAAAGGAGGAAATAGACAGCAATGCATTCATCTTAGGAGACTTCAACACACCACTCACTCCAGAGGACAGATCAACCAGACAGAAAATAAGTAAAGACACAGAGGCACTGAACAACACACTAGAACAGATGGACCTAACAGACATCTACAGAACTCTACACCCAAAAGCAACAGGATACACATTCTTCTCAAGTGCACATGGAACATTTTCCAGAATAGACCACATACTAGGCCACAAAAAGAACCTCAGTAATTTCAAAAATATTGAAATCCTACCAACCAACTTCTCAGATCACCAAGGTATAAAACTAGAAATAAATTTTAGAAAGAAATCAAAAAGGCTCACAAATATATGGAGACTTAACAACACTCTCCTAATTAATCAATGGGTTAACGACCAAATCAAAACAGAAATCAAAGAATATATGGAGACTAATGACAACAACAACACAAAGCCACAACTTCTGTGGGACGCAGCAAAGGCAGTTCTAAGAGGAAAGTATATTGCAATCCAGGCCTATTTAAAGAAGGAAGAACACTCCCAAGTGAATAGTCTAAAGACACAATTATTGAAATTGGAAAAAGAAGAACAAATGAGGCCCAAAGTCACCAGAAGGAGGGCCATAATAAAGATTAGAGAAGAAATAAATAAAATTGAGAAGAATAAAACAATAGAAAAAATCAATAAAACCAAGAGCTGGTTCTTTGAAAAAATAAACAAAATAGATAAACCCCTAGCCAGACTCATTAAGAGAAAAAGACAATCTACACACATAAACACAATCAGAAATGGAAAAGGAAAAATCACGACGGACCCCACAGAAATACAAAGAATCATAAGAGAATATTATGAGAATCTACATGCTAACAAGCAGGAAAACATAGAAGAAATGGACAACTTCTTAGAAAAATACAACCTTCCTAGACTGACCAAGCAAGAAACAGAAAAACTAAACAGACCAATCACCAGCAACGAAATCGAATTGGTAATCAAAAAACTACCCAAGAACAAAACCCCCGGGCCTGATGGATTCACCTCGGAATTCTACTAGACATATAGAGAAGAAATAACACCGATTCTCCTTAAAGTTTTCCAAAAAATAGAAGAGGAGGGAATACTTCCAAACTCATTCTATGAAGCCAGCATCACTCTAATACCAAAACCGGGCAAAGACCTCACCAAAAAAGAAAATTACAGACCAATATCCCTGATGAACGTAGATGCAAAAATACTCAACAAAATATTAGCAAACCGAATTCAAAAATACATCAAGAGGATCATACACCATGATCAAGTGGGATTCATCCCAGGGATGCAAGGATGGTACAACATTCGAAAATCCATCAACATCATCCATCACATCAACAAAAAGAAGAACAAAAACCACATGATCATCTCCATAGATGCTGAAAAAGCATTTGACAAAATTCAGCATCCATTCCTGATTAAAACTCTCAACAAAATGGGTATAGACAGCAAGTACCTCAACATCATAAAGGCTGTATATGACAAACCCACAGCTAACATCATACTTAACGGCGAGACACTGAAAGATTTTCATCTAAGATCGGGAACAAGACAGGGATGCCCACTCTCTCGACTGTTATTCAACATAGTACTGGAGGTCCTAGCCACAGCAATCAGACAAAACAAAGACACACAAGGCATCCAGATTGGTAAAGAAGAAATCAAATTGTCACTATTTGCAGATGACATGATACTGTACATAAAAAACCCTAAAGATTCCATAACAAAACTACTAGAACTAATATCTGAATTCAGCAAAGTTGCAGGATACAAAATCAATACACAGAAATCTGTTGCTTTCCTGTACACTAATGATGAACTAACAGAAAGAGAAATCAGAAAAACAATTCCATTCACAATTGCATCAAAAAGAATAAAATACCTAGGAATAAACCTAACGAAGGAAGTGAAAGACCTGTACTCTGAAAACTACAAGACACTCCTAAGAGAAATTAAAGAGGACACTAACAAATGGAAATGCATCCCATGCTCTTGGCTAGGAAGAATAAATATTGTCAAAATGGCTATACTACCTAAACCAATCTACAGATTCAATGCAATCCCTATCAAACTACCAACAGCGTTCTTCAATGAACTGGAACAAATAATTCTAAAATTCATATGGAACCACAAAAGACCACGAATAGCCAAATCAATCCTCAGAAGGAGGAATAAAACAGGGGGAATTACACTCCTTGACTTCAACTCTACTACAAAGCCACAGTAATCAAGACAATTTGGTATTGGCACAACAACAGACCCACAGACCAGTGGAACAGAATAGAAAATCCAAACATTAACCCAAACATATACAGTCAATTAATATTTGATAAAAGTGCCTTGGATATACAATGGGGAGATGACAGCCTCCTCAGCAGCTGGTGTTGGAAAAACTGGACAGCTACATGTAAGAGAATGAAACTGGACTACTGTCTAGCCCCATACACAAAGGTAAACTCAAGGTGGATCAAAGACCTGAATGTAAGTCATGAAACCATAAAACTCTTAGAAAAAAATATAGGCAAAAATCTTTTGGACATAAACATGAGCAACTTCTTCATGAACATATCTCCCCGGGCAAGGGAAACAAAAGCAAAAATGAACAAGTGTGACTATATCAGGCTGAAAAGCTTCTGTACAGCAAAGGACACCATCAGTAGAACAAAAAGACATCCTACAGTATGGGACAATATATTCATAAAAAACGTATCTGATAAAGGGTTGACATCCAAAATATATAAAGAACTCACACACCTTAACAAACAGAAAGCAAATAATCCAATTAAGAAATGGGCAGAGGACATGAATAGACACTTCTCTAAAGAAGAAATTCAGATGGCCAACAGGCACATGAAAAGATGCTCCACATCGCTAATCATCAGAGAAATGCAGATTAAAACCACAATGAGATATCACCTCACACCAGTGAGGATGGCCAACATCCAAAACACAAACAACAACAAATGTTGGCGAGGATGTGGAGAAAAGGGAACCCTCCTACACTGCTGGTGGGACTGCAAATTAGTTCAACCATTGTGGAAAGCAGTATGGAGGTTCCTCAAAAAACTCAAAATAGAAATACCATTTGACCCAGGAATTCCACTCCTAGGAATTTACCCTAAGAATGCAGCAGCCCAATTTGAAAAGGACAGATGCACCCCTATGTTTATTGCAGCCCTATTTACAATAGCCAAGAAATGGAAGCAACCTAAGTGTCCATCAGTAGATGAATGGATAAAGAAGATGTAGTACATATACACAATGGAATATTATTCAGCCATAAGAAGAAAACAAATCCTACCATTTGCAACAACATGGATGGAGATAGGGGGTATTATGCTCAGTGAAATAAGCCAAGCCGAAAAAGACAAGTATCAAATGATTTCACTCATATGTGGAGTATAAGAACAAAGAAAAAATACTGAAGGAACAAAACAGCCACAGACTCACAGAACCCAAGAACGGACTAATAGTTGCCAAAGAGAAAGGGACTGGGGAAAATGGGCAGGAAGGGAGGGATAAGAGGGAAAAAGGGGCATTACGATTAGCAGATATAATGTTGGGGGGGCACGGGGAGGGCAGTACAACTCAGAGAAGACAAGTAGTGATTTTATAGCATCTCACTACGCTGATGGAGAGTGACTGTAATGGGGTTGGTGGGGGGGACCTGATGAAGGGGTAGTTTAATAACCATAATATTGCACATGTAATTGTAGATTAATGATAAAAAAAAAAGGGCAGAGGGCAAGAATAGACACTTCTCCAAAGAAGAAATTCAGATGGCCAATAGGCACATAAAAAGATGCTCCACATCACTAATCATCAGAGAAATGCAGATTAAAAGCACAATGAGATATCATCTCACACCAGTGAGGATGGCCAACATGCAAAACACAAACAACAACAAATGTTGGCAAGCATGTGGAGAAAAGGGAACCCTCCTACACTGCTGGTGGGAACGCAAATTAGTTCAACCATTGCGGAAAGCAGTATGGAGGTTTCTCAAAAAACTCAAAATAGAAATACCATTTGACCCAGGAATCCCACTCCTAGGAATTTACCCTAGGAATGCAGCAGCCCAATTTGAAAAAGACAGATGCACCCCTATGTTTATCACAGCACTATTTACAATAGCCAAGAAATGGAAGCAAACTAAGTGTCCATCAGTAGATGAATGGATAAAGAAGATGTGGTACATATACACAACGGAATATTATTCAGCCATAAGAAGAAAACAAATCCTACCATTTGCAACAACATGGATGGAGCTAGAGGGTATTATGCTCAGTGAAATAAGCCAAGCCGAAAAAGACAGGTAACAAATGATTTCATTCATATGTAGAGTATAAGAACAAAGAAAATAACTGAAGGAACAAAACAGCAGCAGACTCACAAAACCCAAGAACGGACTAATAGTTACCAAAGGAAAAGGAACTGAGGAGGATGGGTGGGAAGGGAGGAACAAGGGGGAAAAGGGGCATTACGACTAGCAAACGTAATATTGGGGGGACTTGGGGATGGCTGTACAACTCAGAGAAGACAAGTAGTGATTCTATAGCATCTCACTACGCTGATGGACAGTGACTGTAATGGGGTTGGTGGGGCGGACCTGATGAAGGGAGTAGGTTAATAACCATAATATTGCACATGTAATTGTAGATTAAGGATACCAAAAAAAAAAAAAAAACCAACACATGATCATCTCCATAGATGCTAAAAAAGCATTTGACAAGATTCAACATCCATTCCTGATAGAAACTCTCAACAAAATGGGTATAGAGGGCAAGTACCTCAACATAGTAAAGGCCACATATGACAAACCCACAGCCAACATTACATTTAACAGCGAGAAGCTGAAAGCTTTTCCGTTAAGATTGGGAACAAGACAAGGATGCCCACTCTCCCCACTTTTATTCAACATAGTGCTAGAGGTCCTAGTCACAGCAATCAGAGAACACAAAGAAATAAAAGGCATCCACATTGGCAAGGAAGAAGTCAAACTGTCCCTGTTTGCAGATTACATGATATTGTACATTAAAAAACCCTACAGAATCCACTCCAAAACTACTAGATCTAATATCTGAATTCAGCAAAGTTGCAGGATACAAAATTAATACACAGAAATCTGTGGCATTCCTATATACTAACAGTGAACTAGAAGAAAGAGAAATCAGGAAAACAGTTAAACCAATTCCATTCACAGTTGCCTCCAAAAGAATAAAATGCCTAGGAATAAACCTAACCAAGGAAGTGAAAGATCTATACTCTGAAAACTATAAGACACTCATGAGAGAAATTAATGAAGATACCAATAAATGGGAATAGATGCCGTGGCCATGGATAGGAAGAATTAATATTGTCAAAATGGCCATCCTGCCTACAGCGATCTACAGATTTAATGCAATTCCTATCAAAATACCAACAGCATTCTTCAATGAACTAGAGCAAATAGTTCTAAAATTCATATGGAACCACAAAAGACCCCGAACAGCCAAAGCAATCCTGAAAAGGAAGAAAAAAGGTGGGGGGATTATGCTCCCCAACTTTAAGTTCTACTACAAAGCACAGTAATCAAGACAGTTTGTTTCTGGCATCAGAACAGACCCATAGACCACTGCAACAGACTACAGAGCATTGATATAAACACAAGCATATATGGTCAAATAATATACAATAAAGGAGCCATGGATATACAATGGGGAAATGACAGCCTCTTCAACAACTGGTGTTGGCAAAACAGGATAGTTACATGCAAGAGAATGAAACTGGATTATTGTTTAACCCCATACACTGTAGGGCCTTCTAATCTAAGAAGTAGCCTTTAAATGCATTGCCAAGATGGCGCTCGCCAGATGAGCATGGGGTGGTGCCCAGGCATTTTGGCGGGCTATGACGTTAGTCTACCTGTGTTCCGGGTATCTCCCTATTGGTGGCATGAGTCTTCCGCAAAACGTGATCAGCTCGTGGACACTGTTTGCTTGCATTATGTGCCTTCCTGCATGAAGAGCTTGTGACTGCTTGACCTTTATGCTGATTGGCCCATGAATGTTATATATACTCTGCTGTTTCCCCAATAAACGAGTTCCTGCTTTGACTGAGCTCCCTGTCGCGTCTGTTTGTCTCCGGTTCAGGCCTAGGGGCCAGAGGCTGGTGATCAGGCGGACAGTTGGCACTCACCCTTCCCGGTCCTGCCTTGCCGGGGCGTGTATCCCCCTTCCTGTTCTCTCCGCAGGTTCGGAGGGGGCTTGGGGAAGGCTAAAAACCCCAACACATACACAAAAGTAAACTTGAATGAAAATAGATGCAAAAATACTCAACAAAATATTAGCAAACCGAATTCAAAAACACATCAAAAAGATCATCCATCATGATCAAGTCGGATTAATCCAAGGGATGCAAGGATGATACAACATGCGAAAATCCATCAACATCTTCCACTACATCAAGAAAGGACAAAAACCACATGATCATCTCCATAGATGCTGAAAAAGAATTCGACAAAATTCAACAACCAACAAGTGCCAAATGATTTCCCTCATTTGTGGAATATAACAGCAAAGCAAAACTGAAGGAACAAAATAGCAGCAGACTCACAGACTCCAAGAAGGAACTCATGGTTACCAAAGGGGAGGGGTGTGGGAGGGCGGGTGGGGAAGGTGGGAGAAGGGGATTGAGGGGTATTTTGTTTAGTACACATGGTGTGGGTGATCACGGGGAAAACAGTGTAGCACAGAGAAGGTAAATAGTGAATCTGTGGCATCTTACTACACCCAAGGACAGTGACTGCATTGGGGTATGGGTGGGGACTTGATGATATGGGTAAATGTAGTGACCACACTTTTTTTCATGTAAAACCTTCATAACAGTATATATATCAATCGAACATTAATAAAAATAAATAAATTACATAAAAACAGGCACAACACTGTGTTAGGTTTCGTTTCAAGGCTGTAGTTTCATAACTCCTATGGTATTTCATTAATGTGATAAATTACATTGATTGTTTCCTACAATAAATTACAATTTAGTTGTAATGCAAAAATAAAAAATTCAACATCCATTCATGATAAAAACTTTCAACAAAATGGGTATAGAGGGCAAGTACGTCAACATAATAAAGGCCATATATGACAAACCCACAGCCAACATTATACTTAACAGCAAGAAGCTGAAAGCTTTTCCTTTAAAATTGGGAACAAGACAAGGATGCCCACTCTCCCCACTTTTATTCAACATAGTTCTGGAGGTCCTAGCCACAGCAATCAGAAAACACAAAGAAATAAATGGCATCTAGATTGGCAAGGACATGAAAAACCCTAAGGAATCCACTCCAAAACTACTAGATCTAATATCTGAATTCAGCAAAGTTGCAGGATACAAAATTAATACACAGAAATCTGTTGCATTCCTATACAGTAACGATGAACTAACAGAAAGAGAAATCAGAAAAACAATTCCATTCACAATTGCATCAAAAAGAATAAAATACCTAGGAATAAACCTAACCAAGGAAGTGAAAGACCTGTACTCTGAAAACTACAAGACACTCCTAAGAGAAATTAAAGAGGACACTAACAAATGGAAATGCATCCCATGCTCTTGGCTAGGAAGAATAAATATTGTCAAAATGGCTATACTACCTAAAGCAATCTACAGATTCAACGCAATCTCTATCAAACTACCAACAGCTTTCTTCAATGAACTGGAACAAATAATTCTAAAATTCATATGGAACCACAAAAGACCCCGAATAGCCAAAGCAATCCTGAGAAGGAGGAATAAAACAGGGGGGATTACGCTCCATGACTACAAGCTCTACTACAAAGCCACAGTAATCAAGACAATTTGGTATTGGCACAAAAACAGACCCACAGACCAGTGGAACAGAATAGAAAATCCAAACATTAACCCAAACATATACAGTCAATTAATATTTGATAAAAGTGCCTTGGATATACAATGGGGAGATGACAGCCTCTTCAGCAGCTGGTGTTGGAAAAACTGAACAGCTACATGTAAGAGAATGAAACTGGACTACTGTCTAGCCCCATACACAAAGGTAAACTCAAGGTGGATCAAAGACCTGAATGTAAGTCATGAAACCATAAAACTCTTAGAAAAAAATATAGGCAAAAATCTCTTGGACATACACATGAGCAACTTCTTCATCAACATATTTCCCCGGGCAAGGGAAACAAAAGCAAAAATCAACAAGTGTGACTATATCAGGCTGAAAAGCTTCTGTACAGCAAAGGACACCATCAGTAGAACAAAAAGACATCCTACAGCATGGGAGAATATATTCATAAATGACATATCTGATAAAGGGTTGACATCCAAAATATATAAAGAACTCATGCACCTTAACAAACAAAAAGCAAATAATCCAATTAAGAAATAGGCAGAGGACATGAATAGACACTTCTCCAAAGAAGAAATTCAGATGGCCAACAGGCACATGAAAAGATGCTCCACATCGCTAATCATCAGAGAAATGCAGTTTAAAACCACAATGAGATAGCACCTCACACCAGCGAGGATGGCCAACATCCAAAACACAAACAACAACAAATGTTGGCGAGGATGTGGAGAAAAGGGAACCCTCCTACACTGCTGGTGGGAATGCAAATTAATTCAACCATTGTGGAAAACAGTATGGAGGTTCCTCAAAAAACTCAAAATAGAAATACCATTTGACCCAGGAATTCCACTCCTAGGAATTTACCCTAAGAATGCAGCAGCCCAGTTTGAAAAAGACATATGCACCCCTATGTTTATCGCAGCACTATTTACAATAGCCAAGAAATGGAAGCAACTTAAGTGTCCATCAGTAGATGAATGGATAAAGAAGATGTGGTACATATACACAATGGAATATTATTCAGCCATAAGAAGAAAACAAATCCTACCTTTTGCAACAACATGGATGGAGGTAGAGGGTATTATGCTCAGTGAAATAGGCCAAGCCGAAAAAGACAAGTATCAAATGATTTCACTCATCTGTGGAGTATAAGAACAAAGCAAAAACTGAAGGAAGAAAACAGCAGCAGACTCACAGAACCCAAGAATGGACTAATAGTTACCAAAGAGAAAGGGACTGGGGAAGATGGGTGGGAAGGGATGGATAAGAGGGAAAAAGGGGCATTACGATTAGCAGACGTAATGTTGGGGGGGCATGGGGAGGGCTGTAGAACTCAGAGAAGACAAGTAGTGATTCTATAACATCTCACTACGCTGATGGACAGTGACTGTAATGGGGTTGGTGGAGGGGACTTGATGAAGGGGGTAGTTTAATAATCATAATATTGCACATGTAATTGTAGATTAATGATACCAAAATAAATTTAAAAAAAAAGAATGCAGGAGTCCATTGTGAAAAAGACATATGCACCCCTATGTTTATCGCAGCACTATTTACAATAGCCAAGAAATGGAAACAACCTAAGTGTCCATCAGTAGATGCATGGATAAAGAAGATGTGGTACATATACACAATGGAATATTATTCAGCCATAAGAAGAAAACAAATCCTACCATTTGCAACAACATGGATGGAGGTAGACGGTATTATGCTCAGTGAAATAGGCCAGGTGGAGAAAGACAAGTATCAAATGATTTCACTCATCTGTGGAGTATAAGAACAAAGCAAAAACTGAAGGAAGAAAACAGCAGCAGACTCACAGAACCCAAGAATGGACTAACAGTTGCCAAAGGGAAAGGGATTAGGGAGGATGGGTGGGAAGGGAGGGATAAGGGGGGAAAAGGGTCATTAGGATTAGCACGTGTAATGTGGGGGGGGACACACATGGATGGCAGTATAACAAAGAGAAGTCAAGCAGTTATTCTATAGCATCTTACTCTGCTGATGGACAGTGAGTGTAATGGGGTATGTGGTCAGGACTTGATAATAGGGGGAGTCTAGTAACCATAATGTTGTTCATGTAATTGTACATTAACGATAGCAAAAAAAAAAATGCCCACTCCAAAGTAAAAGTCACTCTGAGCCCTACTACATAAAATTACACAAAAATTACTTAAAACTGACCCTTCCCTACATTAAATCTTATTGGTCAGATGTTGAAACTGTTAATGATTTGTGAAATCTACCTCTTGATTTGTTTTCTATGCTTATCCAGATATATCCAAATCCAGATATATTCATATCTATAAAAATATATTGTATCAAATTGGAATCATAAAAAAAAAGTAAACTCGAAATGGATCAAAGACCTGAATGTAAGTCATGAAACCATAAAACTTTTAGAAGAAAGCACAGGCAAAAATCTCCTGAATATAGGCATGAGCAACTTCTTCCTGAACGCATCTCCTGGAGCAAGGGAAACAAAAGCAAAAATGAACACTTGGGACTACATCAAACTGAAAAGCTTCTGTATGACAAAGGACACCATCAACACAACAAAAAGGCATCCTACAGTATGGGAGAATATATTTGTAAATAACATATCTGACAATTGCTAACATCCAAAATATATAAAGAACTCACACACCTCAACACCCAAAAAGCAAATAACCCAATTAAAAAATGGGCACAGGATATGAAGAGACAATTCTCCAAAAAAGAAATTCAGATGGCCAACACACACATGAAAAGATGCTCCATATCACTAATCATCAGGGAAATGCAAATTAAAGCCACAATGAGGTATCACCTCACACCAGTAAGGATGGCCAACATCCAAAAGACTAAGAACAAATGCTGGCAAGGATGCTGAGAAAAGGGAACCCTCCTACACTGCTAGTGGGAATGTAAGCTAGTTCAACTATTGTGGAAAGCAATATGGAGGTTCCTCAAAAAACTAAAAATAGAAATACCATTTGACCCAGGAATTCCACTCCTGGGAATTTACCCTAAGAATACATCAGCTCAGTTTGAAAAAGACATATGTACCCCTATGTTTATCACAGCACTATTTACAAGAGCCAAGAAATGGAAGCAACCTAAGTGTCCATCAATAGATGAATGGATAAAGAAGATGTGGTACAAATACACAATGGAATACTATTCAGCAAAAAAGAAACAAATTCTACCATTTGCAACAACATGGATGGAGCTGGAGGATATTATGCTCAGTGAAATAAGCCAGGTGGAGAAAGACAAGTGCCAAATGATTTCCCTCATTTGTGGAGTATAACAACGCAGCAAAATTGAAGGAACAAAATAGCATCAGACTCACAGACTCCAAAAAGGGACCAGTGGTTACCAAAGGGGAGGGGTGTGGGAAGGAGGATGGGGAGGGAGGGAGAAGGGGATTGGGAGGTATTATGATTGGCACACATGGTGTGGGGGATCACGGGGAAAACAGTGTAGCACAGAGAAGGCAAACAGTGAATCTGTGTCATCTTACTACACTGATGCATAGTGACTGCACTGGGGTGTGGGGGGGACTTGATAATATGGGCAAAAGTCATCAACACATTGTTTTTTCAGGTGAAATCTTCATAAGAGTGTATATCAATAATACCTTAATAAAAAATAAAAAAGAATAGGTGCACAAATAACAAAACTCAAATCCAGAAATAAGTACCAATAAGGAAAAGACAATTATATATGAAGGGTAGGATTTTAAACTATAAAGACAAATTAGCCCATAAATAGTGTTGAAACAAATAGTTAGGCACTTAGGGGAAAAATTAGTCTTCCCTGTAGCTCTCTTTACCCCAGAGTAAATTCTAGAAAGATATAAGAGCTAAGCGTAAAAATGAAATGTAAAAGTCCTAATAGAAAATACAGGTATTTTATAGTCTTGCAGTAGGAAAGGACTTTCTAAGCCAGACACAAAAATTCGGAAACCTTAATTAACATTGTTTAGTGTGACTACATAAAAGTTTTAAATTTCTGAAAGTGAAAAACAAATATAAATTTAAAAAGCCATATCCATAGTTATATTCCTATGCCCACAACCCTACATACCCACACACCCCACCCAATCACCAGTAGGGCATAAAGTAAATGAAAAATGAAGTGGAACAAATCATTCATAATAGATATGACAGGAGGCTAACTTGTGTATTATTAACATGCAAAGGAGCTCCCCTACAAGACAATAGAAATATGGGCACAGGGGTATGCAGAATTCTCAGAAGAAATAGCCAACAACAGAGAGAGCGCTGGTGAGCAGCTGACACACGGTTAGTTCGGACCTCAGGCTCTAGGGTCTTGCATCCCAAGTGAAAGACTTGGAGGGAGGCCTGGCATACAGCCACATGGGTGCGGACAGCCGGGAGAGCCCCTGTGGCATCCATTACAAGCTCAAATGTGTGATGAGATCACCCACCTTTCGACAGCTATCTACAGAAGCCCTCACACAACTGCACAGAATGTTAGAAAGAACACAAATGCCAATCAGGGGTCTGGTTAGATTTTTTTTAAAAAACAACCAATGAGAGAAGTTGGTAGGTGGGTTAGCATATGCTATTGTGGAAAGAACCAAGCTTGCCCATCACGTTATCAAAGCAGAATGCACCACTGAGCAGGACCAGTTCTGCAAGAGCCCATCCCACTCCTGCTCAGCCAGCAGCCTGTGGTGACGCTTGGCGGCACAGGCCCTGCTTTATGTGAGGGAGACAGACCACACTGCTGATGACAAACTGAGGTAACTGCTCCACGGGGAAGGGGATGCAGAGAGAAGAAAAGGTCTGCAAGGCCCCACTGCACCCTACAGAAGCGTCTGCTGGGCACTGACTGCTAGCCAGCCCCTAAAAGACACCACCTCCTCTAACTGCATGGCCCAGCAGGTCTACACGCTGCTAGTCAGGACTGCCTCCCACAGGCTCCATTCCACACCCAGGCTGTAATGCACACTAGCCTAGCCACAGGGGCAGTTAACAGAGGTCTTCTCTTCCTGCATGGTACACGTAGGTGAATGAAGAAGTGGCTTGCTCCTCCTTCATCTGTGCTCACATTCACTCAACTGCATTTAGTAAATGCCCACGAGGCGCGGTCCTAGCCCATGACACCCTAGTTTGAAGGATGCCCAGGCATATTATGGCAGCCCCATGATATGGTACAGGCTAACAGAGGCGCTGGGCCAACACTGAGCCCAAAGGGGTCAGAAGGGGTGTGGGAGGCCAAGGAGGCCAAGGGCACCACAGTCCAGAGACAGCCATGAGCCTGTCTGGAGGGTCAGGGGTGTATGGGGAGACAGGGAAGTCAGAACACCACTTGGGGTCATGCCAATACCCCAGGCAGCAAGCCACAGTACTTTCTCTCCTGCACAGGAGCCAGAGAAAGAATCAACTTATGGGGTCACCAACAGAACCTGGCTGATGACCAGCTCACTCTCAGCAGGAACTTCATTTCCAGGCCTCAGGCTCTCACAGCTCAAGAGAACAGCTGTCCCTGTTCTCTCCGGTGTCGGTCTGAAATGATCTGAAGTCCCACGGCCTACTGTTCCCAGCCCCCTGAGAATGCTGTTTTTCAGTAAAAGCTATGTTAAGCTTACACTAAGTTTGCACGCAAACCCCCAAAGCCAGGTGGCCCTCCAGCTCAGCAAAGAAACACCTTTCTCATGAGGCCAGCAGCCAGTATTCCCTGAGCAGTCAGGAGTGCAGAGGCCACAGCAGCCCTCCTGGAGGCCCTAACTCAAGGAGATGGGTAACTTGGCTCAGCGAAGGGACTCCTAAGATCTGGGGCCACTGATTATAGAAAGACAGCAGCCCAACTGCTCACCTGGGCCTCTATGGACTCTGGGTCTGAAAACTAAGCGGGGACATCTGCCTCCAGCCATGAACCAGGGCAAGCACACACCCCACGGATGCCCCTCTACCCACTGGTGTCCCTTGGCCAGCAGAAGACAGCCCTGGGGGAGCAAGTAACAGCAAGGTGCAGGTCTGGACAGCCACGGTAGCCTGGACACCAGTTTCAAGGCAACCACGGCAACTCAACTTGAGATCACTGCACTCAGAAAGCAAAGGGAGACCCCCCGTCTTGAGCCACGACAGCCCAAGGCCTGGGAATGAAGATTCTGCTGACAGCAGTTGCCCAGGTTCCATGGGTGCAACATGTCACAGTCAAGACACCACTGACGTGTGCTACAACCGATGGTTCCCACACGCATCTCCTGGGGCCTGTAACTAGCTGGGAACCTCCATCTGGACCACTCATCACCACACCAACCCCACAGCCCCAACTCCAACTCCCCATCTCCACCCCAGACCTCTCCCTGGCCCCACCTCCCCTACCTCTTTTCCTGTGTCATCAGCACTCAGCTATCTGGGTTAGAAATCAGCATCACCCCCTCCTGCTCTTCTGTCTCCCAGCACACACCCTACCTTCTCCACCTCTATCACCGTCCCCTTTCCAAAGCGGTCCTTGCCTCCAAACTGTTCTCTCAAAGCCAGCCTCCATCCCAACCCAGTATGTTCCACCACCAGAAAGCCGTTCCAGCTTACATTCCCAGGCAAGGCTACTCATCTCCCTCCCAACCCCAGTCCCCTCTGCACCGGCCCCTGGCTGGGCTGGCAAAGGGGAACCAACTTCCAGTGTGTAGCTGGAAACTGCCGGCGCTCACAGAGCCCTCTCTTCGGGCCCCAATACTGCACTGCCGCTGAGCTCGTACTGCAGGAAAATCGGAACCCAGAACCGGCCCTAGGAGCCCAGGGATTGGGGGCCAGCCCTGACCCAGCACCACCTAGCTCTCACTTGACTGAGAGCTGCACTGCCCACTGCTCTTCCGGCTTCAAGACCCATGGCCAATAATCCCGTGACTGGACAGATTACCTCCCTGCTCCAGACCGCCTCCATTAACGTCAGGGAAAACGGCCCCAGCGCTTTGGGACACTCAGAGTTTGGGCTAAGCTTCCCGTGGAGAGGACTCCCGGGGCGGTCAGGGACGTGGACCCCATGTCCCCGGGGAGGGGACGAGCACGAACCCCAGGCACGCGCGTCCTATCCTGTGAGGGCTCGACGACCGGCACCGGACACCCCGCGGCGGCGTGAGTGAGAACGTGAGCTGCTGGGCTCGCGGGCCTCTTCCGGGTTGTGACGCGGCAAATGCAGATCCGCGGGGCGCTGGGCGCACCGGAGCCAGGGGAAGGGGGCGGGCTCGGCCCCGCGACGCCCAGGAGCTTCCCGGCGCCTGCCCGCTGACCTTCTGGCTCGGCCTCCCGTGCGGCCCGGCCAAGGGGGCGGCCCCAGGCTCCTCGGCCCCGGCTTCCCCGAGGGACGCCTCCCTGAGCGAGCGCCGCCAGCCCCTGGTCCCAGACCGTCGCTTTACCTGAGTCGCCGCCGCCGCCGCGGCCCGGGAGCCGCCCTCGCGCCCAGCCGCGGTCCTGAGCGGGCAGGGCCGCTCGCCGAGCCCGCCCCGTCTGTCCCCGGCCAACTGTGACCCTGCTCGCCGCAGCCCTCCCCGCCCGCACGCAATCGCTGCGCTCATTGGTCGGAGGCGCGTCCTTCTCGCTTTCTGCGCCCCACCCACCGAGACCCCGCGGGCCAGAGTGCTCAAGCTCCGCCTCGCGCCCCGCCTCGTCCCGGCTGCCCGGCGACCGCCCGCTAGTGGCTGTTGGGCGCTAGCGCGGCCCGCCCCTGCCCTGGAGCAGGGTGTGCTTCCTCCGCGCGGGACCCGGAGGGTTCTCCTACTGTTCTCCGTGTCCCCATCGGACACTTAAACCCAGACGAACCTCGCTCACAGACACCGCCGCACACACTAGGGACGAGCTGGAGACGCGGGCTCCGCACGCCTTTGTGCCCAAAGTTGGTTCCCTTGCAAACACAAACCTGTCCAGGCACACACGCCAGGTGGGCCCAACCTGGGCACACACGGGCACTGCCACGCCCTATATTTCTCCCACATGAACAGACACACTGAACGTACACCCGTGAGACGCCGTAACGCCAACTCCACACACACACGCGCGCGCGCGCGCGCTCTCGCGAGGCACACATTCAGTTCTACCAACAGACCATGGGAATCAAGACGACCGGGTCTTTGCATTCGGGACCTCAGGATCTGGAAAGGCAGATAATAAGCAATAAACGATGACTAAGAGGCGAAGGAAGACGCTGGGAGAGGCACCTGCGTTATGGGCAGAGTGCGAGGCTGAAATCGCCTGGATTTGTTCACGGAAATAAAGGAGTTGGTGTCGCTCCTGAAGCTCAGGACCTGAAAAGAGTGATTTGAGAGAGTAGTAGTCAGCAGCGGTCCATCGCCGGGTCTCGCTGCGGGTTGGGTCTGCAGAGAGCTGCCAGCGGGAGCACCAGGATGTGAGGAGGCAAGGTGGGGGACCCTCGGTGAGCACTGGGGCACGGTAGCAGCTGAACGCAGCAGGGAGGACATTCTTTTCCACAGAGAGGTGGGCTTCAGCCTGTTTCTGTTGCAGGCTGGAGTGGGAAAGATAGGGCTTCAAACCCACCCTGCCTGTCAGGAGTGGGGAGGAGTTAACCTGGGAGCATGGAAGTTGCCAAGGAGGGAGGCAGGAGGCCTTTCGCAAGCTCATACCTGGGCTACTCACCCTCCTGCCTAAGCCTTGCCTAAGTTCCTCATGACCAGTGCCCGGCATGCTTTCCTGGCCCTGTCCCTTCCCCAGCCTCAGCCGGACTTCTTCACTCCCTAAGTACACAAAGCTACTTCAGCACACATCAGTCTCCCTTCTGCAACAGAAAGCCGTATGGGAGAAAGGCCGGTGTCTGTGACTTACTCCAAGTGCTCGGCACCAGCCAGCATGTGATGGGCACTCAATGAGTCTCGAACAGACAGACGGTCTAGGGTACAGAGAAAGGAACATAAGACCGCAAGAACGGGGGGACAGAGCTGGCAACCATCGTGGATCCCACCTGCCATCTCAGGGCGACACTGCTGCTCTCCAGCTATGTTCTGGTGGGAGCCAGGCAGGCAGGAGGGGCACGGTTCCCCAGGCCCCCAGCAGCAGCTGAGCAGCACAGCCACCCTTGACGAGAGCTAGTTTTTCTTTTTGCTGCTCCAGCTCTTCTAACAACTCTTTGTTTGAAATACCAGAGACCAGAGTCGTTTCTCTTTTCCAAACTCCCAGGTCAGCAACAAACCAGTTAATGTGTCCACATTTTCCGTATTAAGGCAGTATGTCAGATAGGGGCTATGGGTGAGCAAGGGAATATCAAACACAAGCCTTGCTCTCGAAGCTCATGGCCCAACAAGGATATTCCACCGTTCAAGCTCGAGCATCCAAGGTCTACACCCACCCTGAATCCCAGTGCGGGACGAATCCAGACACTCATCTGGCCTCCATCAAGAAACAGCCCTCCTGGGACACTCCCAGGATGGCAGCCCACAGCCACTTTGCCATCCTGCTGATAGACTGAGTATTTGGGCCTGTGCATCATTTGCAAAATGCGTATATTTGGTTCTGCTCCAACTTGAGACCCTGACAGTGAACTACCTCAATGGGACAGGCACAAGGGCGTGGGCTGAATGGGAGGTGGGGCTGCACGAGGTGTTCGTTGCAGCTGCCAACTGCTGGGAATAGCACCTGGCTCCCAGCAGGCAGTCGGAGTTAACAGCTGCTCCCTGGGGAAACAGTTCCCCAGACAACTCTAGGGTAGCCGACGGGAGGGGCCACATTGTCTCCTCTCTCCTGGAGCTGGAGGGTGTGAGGGTTCAGGCCAGGGGCCCTCGCTCGCCCTGGGGATGTGCCATCCAGGCTGCAGAGACTCAGGGAGAGGCTTCCTGCGGCGGGCCCGGGTGGGAGGGGCTTTGAGGCCTCCGCAGGGGTGGACTCGGGGGCTGCCCCTCTCCCGCTGTGATTCCAGCTCAGCTTGTTTTGGCCCACCCACCGTGTACCACCTTGGCATCCTCTCAGATGACCAGGGGTGCACTTGAATTGGTTGCTGGCACGATGTACCCCTTTTTCCCTTCCGTGTCCTTAGAAACCCCACTCACCTTCCTGTGCACCCCTCCCTGCCTGCCTTTTGTAGCCAGACACATCCGAACTGACCCACACAGGCCTCACCCTGGCTCTAGCCCTTGGGGGCTCTCACCCCACAGAGAATGAGCCCCACACAGGGCAGGCAAGTCCTGAGGGACAGAAGGACATCCCCTTTGAAGGCACAAAGCAGGTACAGCTCTAGAAGCCTCCACTCTAGAATCTACCCCTGCTTTCCCAGAGCCTGCCCTCCCCCATGCCAGTCCTCAGCTGGTTAGCCTCCCACTCTTGAGTTCTTAGCCCTGGTCATTCCTCTGTCTCTGCCCGTCTCAGCAAGACTTCAGAAATGTAGCTGTGGCCACAGGGGACAGAGTTCCCACCTGGCACCCTGAGGCCATAACCCCATGCTCCTCTGACACAACTCAGGCCTCAGCCAAGCACCCCTCCCACCAAGACCCTACAGTGAGCTGGACCACTCCATCCCCTTCCTCAGTGCCCTGCCCTCCATTAAGGGCAGTGGCAAATGAAAGATGGACCAGTGAACCTTCATAGAGCAGGTGTGTGAATGCAGGGACAATGGTAACCTGCTCTCTTCCAAGGGGACTGGCTCTGGGGCCTTCTCAAAACTCTACCTTGCCTATGCCACCCATAAGCACATGCAGCACAACCCCAAGCTGCCCTCGGATCTGCAGGGCAAGCGTCATACCGTGTGGCAGGCCCCCTCTTACCGGTGGACCGCCCTCCAGCCTGGCCCCTGCAGTACGCCCTAACCCCACTCAGGCACCTCCCAGTTCAGCATCCATCATGGAAGCCAAGGATCCAGCTGGCTGACCTCATCTAGTTCCCAAACTCCTTGAGCATGTAAACACCTGGGACAGGACGGAGGGAGGTCAGTGCCACACCCAGGATACTGCTTCTCAGCCTCCATGCCCCCAAGTTCAGCAATATGCACAAAGGACATGGGGCCCTCCTGCCTCCTAGGGGCTGTGGTCCATGCAGAGCTCCCACCCTCAAACTCTGCAGGTGGCTATTGTCTCCAGCGCCGAGGCCCTGGTGGAGTTCTCCCGCAAGTTCCTGCCCCGTTAGATCTCATCACTCCTGCTATGTAAAAGCACCTGAATGTGGCGAGCAGAGACCACAGACAGCCAGCCCACACTCATCCACCCCACACCTTGTATCCAGCCCTCACCACACTACTATGGGCCCACCCTCTTCCCCACCTGGGACCCAATCCCATTCTGAGACCCTGACCCCATGCACTGAATGGCCCCTCCTTGGGGTGATAGCAAGATGGACGGAGGCCCGGCAGGTGCAGCTGTATGAGACCTACCAGAACAGCCAGCGTGCCTCTTGATGCTGGAGCTGGCAGCCCATGGCGACCTGCTGGAGCACAGCGACAGTGAACGACCACCACTGCTGCCCAGGGCCGGAGGAAGACGAGGCCCGATGGCTGTTCTGGCAGCTGGTCAGTGCTGTGGCCCACTGCCACAACCTGGGCATTGTGCACTGGTGAGGGTGCAACTGGCCTGCCCACCCCCCTGCATGGAGAGGCCTACCTGAGCCCAGGCCCAGCAACACCTCGCCTTCCAATCAGGGGCCTGCAGTGTGAGACCATCCTGCTGGATGTCCAAGGCTTTCTAAAGCTGATTCGTGAGCTTGCCATCCCCACCTGCCTGACTCTTGACCCAAGCCTGCAGCTTCTGCAGGAGACTCCTCCTTGTTCCGGCCAGGCCCCCAGCCTACCTTGACCATCAGTACTCCATGAAGACCTACACCCAACCTCACCACAGCCCAACTCCACTTGCTTAACCACCCCCTTGCCCACAGCCACACCTGCAATCACACACACACTCCATGTCCACCCCACAGCCACCTGCTTGATCCCACCCATCACACTGTAGTGCCCCCCCCGCCCCCACAAGCCCTGCAGACTTCAGCTTCACCACCAGTCAGGGCTCAAGAACTCACTGCTGGGCACCTTCTGTTGCTCTGTGGTCTACACGACCCTCAAAAGCAAGAAGTATACTGGGGCACAGGCGGACCTGTGGAGCCTGTGAGCGCACCCCAGGCCCACGGCCAGGACCCACACAAGGGCAGGAGAGGGGGCATGCCCTGAGGAGTCCATGCCCTCAGAGGTGTCATCCTCTATGCCACGGTGACTGGAAAGCTGCCTGTCAAGGAACACCAGCACCGGCACGTTGCCCCTGATGCACGAGGGCCCCGCCTACCGGCCAGACCTATCCTCAGGTGCTGCCATCCTGTGTCCTTCCCAAGCCCCATCTACAGTCTAGGGTGGGCAGCAAGAGACTTGAGTACAGGAGCAGGGTCCTGCTGTGTGGCAGAGGGGGCAGCAGGGGGAGACTGACCTGGCATCCACCCCCACCCAGACCAGCAGTCTGAGCACTGCACCCAGCTGGGGATCGGGGGACCTGACGCAGACCCATGGCCCATGCCCAGGACAAGGTGGGGACGCACTTGGGCCATTTGCCAGGCTGAGTGAGATGACTCCTCCAAGCTGCCAGCACTGAGGGCAGTGGCTGGTGCAGGCTGGGGGCACAAGAGGGTGGATGACCGGAGGCCAAAGCCACAAGCCCTTGCCCAGTGTCAGGACCTGACCCAGGGCTTGCTGCAGCTGTGCCCCCATGCACGCCTGGGCCTGCAGCAGGTGGCCTTGCACTGCTGCATGCTACCCATGCACACGCATGCACCACGCTAGGTGGGGGCAGGGCCCTGGGGTCGGCAGGTGGGCTCCTGACACCCAACTGCGTTTGGTTGCAAAGACCAAGCAGTCCCAGCTCCCAGTGCCCTCAGATGATGTGAAGCCGGGCACAGACTCGGAGCCCCCAAGGCAACTCCTGCAGCTGCAGTGGCAGGACCCCCAGAAGCAGGGCGCCCTGCCAAGAGCACCTCTGCTCCAGCGCCTGAGCCCCCAGAGGCCTGCTCAAGAGGAGGTGCAGGCTCTGCCAGGCAGGGGCTCCTGAGCACAAGAGCAGCCAGGCCAGAGACGGATGCCTCCAGGCAGCCACTGTGGCTGTGCTGTGTGTCTGCCGTCAGGAGTGTGCGCGAGCACCACCTGGTGAACTGAGGGTGGACAGGTGGGCAGGGAGGGGTAAGGCCAGATAGAGAGTGTATTCTCTGGAGCCAATGATGTGGACATCGCAGTGCAGGGGACGCACCCGCCTTGAGAAGCTACATCGTGCTCCTGATTCTGGAAAAACACACGTCCACATACCTCCCTGCCAGAGCTTTAGTTGTGCGGGGGAACAGAGGGGCATGCAGGGGAGGGCAATGCCACCAGAGCACCTGGGTGGAGCCGGCCTCCAGCTTTGGAGGCAGTTCCAGGACTGAGTAAAGATGTGAGTTCCTGAGGAGCCAAACTGCTGCCCGCACAGGGGGCAGGGGGCCTGTGCAAAAGATGGCAATAGGTTGGGTGGGAGGCCCAGGAAGGGAGCACGGTGTGGGGAGCGCCACAGTGAACTGCAGGAACCACACCTGGAGCCAGGGGATTACCAGGATCTTGGGCCAACAGTGGGCTCCAAGGGGGCAGAGGGTAGACTGGGGAAAGGCTTCAAAAAGGGCAAGATGGCAGAGCCATCAGGGAGGTTCTCAGTGTGGTAGGCAAGAAGCTCTGAGGTGCTGAGGCTCAGGAAAGCTGACCAGAGAAGAGGGCCTAGCTAGCAGGGAGAACCAGGGCATCAGGTTAGCCCAGGACTGGAAAATACGACTTGAGCTGGCAAGGGGCTGAAGGCAGGGCTGGAGTACAGGTCAAGCAGGAAGGTAAAGATGAAGGGGAGGCAGCACCCAGAAAGTGCTCCAAGGATAGGGAGAAACACAGCTCTAGGAGACCCCAAAACAAGCTGTGGCTGGTGAAAGCATCAGGTCAGTCCTTTGAGGCTGGGTCTCAGGCAGGACAAGCTGAGGGCCCCAGGATGAAGGGACCTGGGATGGGACTGGCAAAAAGGGCACTGCTTTCACATGGGTGCCCACCTATGCTCAGACCCCTGTAACACCCTTGGAACTGGGAAGCCCCAGCTGGCCGCTCAGGTTTGCAGTGTTTCTCTGTCAGCCCCACCCACCAGCCTCCTGGAGGAGTGAGAGTCAGGGCCTGTCCAGCTTTAGTTGAACAACCTTCCTCTGAGCAACTGGCATTCTTGCGGGAAGCAACAACACGGGGAGGTGCTCCTGACCCTCCAGCGCTTGTTAGGTGTCCACCCTACAGCCCTTAGCATAAGCCTGGACCTTAAGTGCAGCTCTGCTTTTCAGCAGGGCACAGTCTCCAAGCAAGGCGACCCAGAGGCCTGCAGGTGGCTGCAGGAAGGCCTGGTTTCAGAGGCCTGGACTGATGAGCTGGCTAAGGTGGGCCTGGAGCTAGTGGCGGGCTGCAGGGACCTCAGGTGGGTGCAGCCCCTCTGCCTGTGGCTCTGGCACCAGCTTCTGCTCCTGCTGCTTCCGTTCACACTGCTCCTGCTCCTGGCTGTCCAGCTGCTGTAGCTGCTGCTCGACATCTTCAGGCACCAGCACCTCCAGCAGGTTCTCCTTGCCGAGCTCCGGCTCATCCCCAATAAGCACCTGCCAGCAGGGGAGGCAGGTGAGCAGCTGGCGGGCACATTGTGAACATCCAACCCCCCTCAAGCCCTGCACTCACCTGGATGAGTTTCTCACAAGCCACCTGAACATCACGCTCTGGCTCCCAGCTGTGCAGTTCACGCAGGATCAGATAGGTTCCCTGGTCCCTCACCTGCTGCCGACCAGGTGCCGTGGCTGTCAGCTGGGAGAGGGCAAAGGTTACCCAGATGTCAGTATACTTGTGTACGTACGTGTGTGTACTGGAGAGTGGCATTCATGAGCAGGACCCATACTCACCAGCATGATGGCCTCAATGAGCATCTTGCGGATGTCGGCGTCAGGCTCTCGCTGCTTGTCTCGTGGCAGGTACTGCAGGTCAATGGGCAGCCCTAGAGGAGAATGTGGACAGCAGTGAGTCCCTGCACTGGGCCATTAAGCCAGATCCTGTTTTTGTTTAAGCCCCACTTGTGCTTAGCAACTCCCTGCGGGAAGGTTTCACAGGGGCCCTGATTTGGACACCTCCTCTTCCGCTCCCCCTACTGTCTCCCTTCCTGCCCAGCCAACCCTGAGGCTCCATCCAAGTTCACTCACACTCCATCTCCTCCTCAGTAAAGTCCTCAGGCCCAGCCAGAGGCAGTAGCAAGAAGGGAAGAATGTCCACTTCTGGCCCAAGCAACCACTGGTGGTGATCTGGGAGGAAAACAGGGATGAGGGCCAGTCTAGAGAGGCCCCATAGTCCAGCCTCTTCCTCCCAACGCCCCAACTGTAACGCCCGCCCCCCACCACTCACGGTGCTCGAAGCAGCAGTTTCGCAGCGTCCCCACCACCCCGCCCCTGCGCACCGAGGAGTCTGGGTATTGAGTAAGGGGCAGCAGCCGCTGGACCACGCACCTAGAGGGAGGGACCACTCAGTGCCTCCCTACTCACTTCCATTCCCTCCCCGGGACCGCCCTGGACGTCACCTGTCTGGATTCAGCAGGAAGGCGCGCGCCGCGGGACGCTGGCTGAGGTTGGAGAGCACAGGCCCCAGGTAGTGCAGGGGCGCGCGGGCATTGTAGCCAGGCGTGCAGAGGGCGTGCACCAACCGCTCCAGGCCGGGGTCCCCCGGCTCCGCGGCCAGCACCGCCATCAGCGCGGCACACGGCGTCGGCTCGCGGGTGAGATTGGCCAGCATGGCGGCCGCCTCCTCGGCCCAGGGCCACTGTGGGTCCAACGCGAGGCCCAGCAGGCGGGCAGGCAGCCCGGACTCGGTCGCCAGCAGCGGCTCGTGCAGGCCGGGGTCGGCGGCCAGGTTGACTAGTGCACGGGCGGCGTCACGGGCCGCAGCCGGGGCCGGGGCCGCCGCCAGCTCGACCAGCGCCCGCAGCAGCGTCGCCTGGCCGGCCAGTAGCGTGCGACCCTGCTCCGAGCCGGTCAGCGCCAGCACGTGCAGCGTCGCCGCTGCCTGCAGGTCCGCCCGCGCCCCGGGAGCCAGGAAGGGGAGCAGTTGCGCCGCTTCCGCCGCCAGGCAGGCTTCCGGCTCCCGCGACCCCGTGGGGCTCAGACCCCCAGCCCGCGCGCCCGCGTCCGCCGCGGCCTCCCCCATGCGGCCCGCCCAGGCGGCCACCCTGCCTCAGGGGCGGGGCCGGCGCGCGGCCCAGGGCATTGTGGGACCGGAACCCACCGGCTGCGCCGAGGCCGCGCGCCCCGCCCGCCGCAGGTACCGGCTGAGCTTCGTCGCCGCGGGAAGCGCACGCCGCGGGCACAGGGCTGCTCGGCCCTGTATTCCCGGCACAACCGCCAAGATGTATTTTCATTTTTATAGATTGTTGTTTCCAATTTGCTAAAATTTGTTTAGAATCTTTGTCTCTGTGTCCGCGAGGGATATTCGTCTGTAGTTTTCTCAGGAGCTCTTGGTTTTGGAGTCGGTGATGCCGGCCTCAGGGCCGGGGGGTGTCCCTCTTCTGGGAGAGTTTGCGAAAGTAGTGTTATTTCTTCCCTAAATGGTGGAATTCCCCAGTGAAGCCATCTGGGCCTGAAATTTTATTTCTGGGAAGATTTTTTAACTACAAATCTCCAATTCCTTGAACATATAGATGGCTATTCAGGTGGTTGCTTTCTTCTTGGGTGACTACTGGTAGTTTGTGTCTTTCAAGGAGTTGGGCCATTTCATATGAATTGTTGAATTTATTAGCAAACCAGGTTAGGCCTGTTTGCCCACACACGGGAAAACCAGTCACCAAAGCACAGGCCTTCTGCAGGAAGTTTTACTCTAGGGAGACAGAAGGCCAGCTCAAATCTGTCTCCCCAACTGCAGATGAGTTGGGAATCTGTACCAGAGGCTTGCGCATATTTAGCAGGGGCTAGTGAATTAGCAGACTTTCACCTGCCTCTGTATAGCATGTTAACTACACACACTGTATGTTCCAAAAACGGGCTCACTGCCCTCTTTCACCCGTGCTGTGTGACCTGAACAGCTGGGAGCCCGAGCGTGATGTTCAGGTGGCTTGTGAGAAACTCATCCAGGAGGGTGCAGGGCTTGAGGGGGTGTTGGATGTTCACTGTGGGCCCGCCGGCTGCTCACCTGCCTCCCCTGCTGGCAGGTGCTTATTGGGGATGAGCTGGAGCACGGCACGGAAACCCTGCTGGAGGTGCAGGTGCCGGAAAATGTGGAGCAGCGGCTGGACAGCTGGGAGCAGAGGCCACGACCCTTCCTGAGATTTGAGTAGGATAATGAAGGGTTACTTCAGGCCATCTGGAACTGTCCCTGCGGGTGAGGGTGAGGGTGGACGGGCTCACCCGTTTGCTCTGAGCGAGCTACTCCGAGGGTCCTGCAAGATGACTGCCTGGTAACGGGTCTTGCAGTGAACTGCCCCGACTGATGACCAGGAAATGGCTTGACTTTAAAAGGCCACAGTTTCAAATTCACTGGAGTAAAGTTTTTTTAAATATTCCCTTGTTATCCTTTTAATATCTGTATAACTCCCAATAGTGTCCTCTCTCTTTTCTGGTATTGGTAATTGTAGCCTTTTCTGTCAGTCTTAACAGACGTTCGTCAATTTCATTGATCTTTTTTTAAAGAAATCACCTTTTGGATTCATTTCTCTATTTTTTCACTCTCATTGATTTGCCCTTTGACCTTACTATGTCTTTCTTCTGCTTTTGGCTAGTTTGCTTTCTCCTAGTTTCTTCAGGTAGACACTGAGGTCATTGGTTTGAGATCTTTCCTATAGAGGGTTTTTTTCTCCCGTTTATTCCTTGATTCATGGACTTATTAAGTACTTTAATTTTACATAGGGTATAAGTCCCTAATAGACTGATGTTTTTATTTCACACTAAGGACTAGAATGAAGCCTCTAGGGCGATGATGCCCGGGAGAGCCACTCACTGGGAACAGCATATGCCTTGAAGTCAGCAGGTTGTAAGGCCCAAGAGCTGGGATTTTCTCCTAGCTAAGACCCATGGGAAGGGCACCTCACAGCCACCACCCCAACCTAACCTTGCATGATGTCCCATGAAAATGGAGGAAGAGGGTGCTTGAGTCCAAGGAAGCTGTAAGAGTTTGGGGTACTAAGGATAATTTAGGAAAATGACGCCCTCTGATGGGGATTTTTGACTGAGACAAAATTTGCACTTCCAGGGCCCCCTGCCGTGCTGAGGAAGAATGCACACGCCCTTACAGTAATCACCAGGTGGGGGCCTTAAATATTACCAAGAGGAAAGAGCCAAGGACTTTGGAAATAATTTCAAAGTTAAGGAAAACTTATGAGACTGTACAAAGACCCCCACATACCCTTGCCCCTTGCACCAGCTACCTTCATGAAGGTCTTTCAGCAAGAGGTGCTGCATGCCTCTTCTATCCGAACGTGGATTTAGCCTGCGATGACTGACCCTGGCCAGCTGTCGGCAGCATGCTCCTTGATCTGCATGTCTGCTTTGCCTCAGTACCGTCAGGCCACACGTTTGGCAGGAATACATGGAAGTGATGCCTGATTCTTCTCATTGTGTCCTATCCGGGGAGCGGCATCAGTTTGTCGTGGCACTGGAGATGTTTACTTTGACCAGTTAAGATGGAGCTGCCCAGGCTTCCTCACTGCCAGGTTACTCTTTGTATATAGCACATGTTGTATAGGGTGATTCTTTGCGACCATGTAAATGCCCCGTGTGACATCCACTTCGTCACCCACTGTCACTTGCCAGTGTTCGCAGGTGCTGGTTTCTCCTCTGAACTAATTAACATGACAGCTGCCAAGGGGCCATATTCTACTGCATCATTTATTGTAGGGGAAAAAGCTTTCTCTTTACCTATTCATTTTCTTATGTCCACTAGGACTCATGGATTCCTATTTTATTCAGAGAAATATAATTCTTTACTGTCATTATTTTGATCCTCAGTTTGTCCAAAATTTGGAAAGCCCCTTCAAGGGGACTCCTGTGCTTTTTCTTTAAAAGCTCTATTGAGATATAATCTACATACCATACAAATCACTGATTTAAATTCAATGCCTTTGGTATCTTACATTAATTAATTAATTTAGTTTTTGGTATTATTAATATACAACTACATGAGCAACATTGTAGTTACTAGATTCCCCCCATTATCAAGTCCTCACCACACACCCCATTAGTCACTGTCCATCAGCATGGTAAGATTCTATAGAGTCACTACTTGTCTTCTCTGTGCTGTGCTGCCTTCCCTGTGCCCCCACACACACATTATGTCTGCTAATCATAATGCCCTTTTTTCCCCTTATCCCTCCCTTCCCACCCATTCTCCCCAATCCCTTTCCCTTTGGTAACTGTTAGTCTATTCTTGGGTTCTGTGAGTCTGCTGCTGTTTTGTTCCTTCAGTTTTTATTTGTTCTTATACTCCACAGATGAGTGAAATCATTTGATACTTGTCTTTCTTCACCTGGCTTATTTCACTGAGCATAATACCCTCTAGCTCCATCCATGTTGTTGCAAATGGTAGGATTTGTTTTCTTCTTATGGCTGAATAGTATTCCATTGTGTATATGTACCACCTCTTCTTTATCCATTCATCTACTGATGGACACTTAGGTTGCTTCCATTTCTTGGCTATTGTAAATAGTTCTGCAATAAACACAGGGGTGCATATGTCTTTTTCAAACTGGGCTGCTGCATTCTTAGGGTAAATTCCTAGGAGTGAAATTCCTGGGTCAAATGGTATTTCTATTTTGAGTTTTTTGAGAAACCTCCATACTGCTTTCCACAATGGTTAAACTAGTTTACATTCCCACCAACAGTGTAGGAGGGTTCCCCGTTCTCCACATCCTCGCCAACATTTGTTGTTGTTTGTCTTTTGCATGATGGCCATTCTAACTGGTGTGAGGTGATATCTCATTCTGGTTTTATTTTGCATTTCTCTGATGATTAGTGATGTGGAGGATCTTTTCATGTGCCTGTTGGCCATCTGAATTTCTTCCTTGGAGAAGTGTCTGTCCAGATCCTCCGCCCATTTTTGAATTGGATTATTTGCTTTATGTTTGATGAGGTGTGTGAGCTCTTTATATATTTTGGATGTCAACCCCTTATAGGATGTCATTTATGAATATATTCTCCCATACTGTAGGATGCCTTTTTGTTCTACTGATGGTGTCCTTTGTTGTACAGAAGTTTTTAGTTTGATATAGTCTCTCTTGTTCATTTTTGCTTTTGTTTCCCTTGCCCAGGGAGATATGTTCATGAAGAAGTCGCTCATGTTTATATTCAAGAGATTTTTGCCTATGTTTTCTTCTAAGAGTTTTATGGTTTCATGACTTACATTCAGGTCTTTGATCCATTTCGAATTTACTTTTGTTTATGGAGTTAGACAGTAATCCAGTTTCATTCTCTTGCATGTAGCTGTCCAGTTTTGCCAACACCAGCTGTTGAAAAGGCTGTCATTTCCCCATTGTATGTCCATGGTTCCTTTATCATATATTAATTGACCATATATGCTTGGGTTAATATTTGGGCTCTATTTTGTTCCACTGGTCTATGGGTCTGTTCTTGTGCCAGTACCAAATTGTCTTGATTACTGTGGCTTTGTAGTAGAGCTTGAAGTTGGGAAACGAGATCCCCCCTGCTTTATTCTCCTTTCTCAGGATTGCTTTGGCTATTCGGGGTCTTTTGTGGTTCAATACGGATTTTAGAACTATTTGCTCTAGTTCATTGAAGAATGCTGTTGGTATTTTGATAGGGATTGCATTGAATCTGTAGATTGCTTTAGGCAGGATGGCCATTTTGACAATATTTCTTCCTATCTAGGAGCATGAGATGTGATTCCATTAATTGGTTTCTTTAATTTCTCTCATGAGTGTCTTGTAGTTTTCAGAGTATAAGTCTTTAACTTCCTTGGTTAGGTTTATTCCTAGGTATTTTTTTTCTTTTTGATGCAATTGTGAATGGAATTGTTTTGCTGATTTCTCTTTCTGCTAGTTCATCGTTAGTGTATAAGAATGCAACAGATTTCTGTGTATTAATTTTGTATCCTGCAACTTTACTGAATTCAGATATTAGATCTAATAGTTTTGGAGTGGATTCTTTAGGGATTTTTATGTATAATATGTCATCTGCAAACAGGGACAGTTTGACTTCTTCCTTGCCAATCTGCATGCGTTTTATTTCTTTGTGTTGTCTGATTGCCGTGGCTAGGACCTCCAGTGCTATGTTGAATAGAAGTGAGGAGAGTGGGCATCCTTGTCTTGTTCCTGATCTTAAAGGAAAAGCTTTCAGCTTCTCACTGTTAAGTATAATGTTGGCTGTGGGCTTGTCATATATGGCCTTTATTATGTTGAAGTACTTGCCCTCTATACCCATTTTGTTGAGAGTTTTTATCATGAATGGATGTTGAATTTTGTCGAATGCTTTTTCAGCATGTATGGAGATGATCATATGGTGTTTGTCCGTCTTTTTGTTGATGTGGTGGATAATGTTGATGGATTTTCGAATGTTGTACCATCCTTGCATCCCTGGGATGAATCCCACTTGATCATGATGGATGATGTTTTTGATGTATTTTTGAATTTGGTTTGCTAAATTTTGTTGAGTATTTTTGCATCTATGTTTATCAGGGATATTGGTCTGTAGTTTTTTTTTTGTGGTGTCTTTGCCTGGTTTTGGTGTTAGAGAGATGCTGGCTTCATAGAATGAGTTTGGAAGTATTCCCTCCTCTTCTACTTATTGGAAAACCTTAAGGATAATGGGTATTATGTCTTCTCTAAATGTCTGATAAAATTCAGCGGTGAATCCATCTGGTCTGAAGAGTTTGTTCTGGGGTAGTTTTTTGATTACTGATTCAATTTCATTGCTGGTGATTGGTCTGTTTAGATTTTCTGTTTCTTCCTGGGTCAGTCTTGGAAGGCTGTATTTTTCTAGACAGTTGTCCATTTCTTGTATGTTATTCAGTTTGTTAGCATATAGATTTTCCTACTATTCTCTAATAATTCTTTGTATTTCTGTGGTGTCCATCATGATTTTTCCTCTCATTTCTGATTCTGTTTATGTGTGTAGATTCTCTTTTTTTCTTAATAAGTCTGGCCAGGGGTTTATTTTGTTTATTTTTTCAAAGAACCAGCTCTTGGTTTCATTGATTTTTTTCTATTGTTTTATTCTTCTCAATTTTCTTTATTTCTTCTCTGATCTTCATTATGTCCCTCCTTCTGCTGACTTTGGGCCTCACTTGTTCTTCTTTTTCCAGTTTCAGTAATTGTTACTTTAGACTATTTATATGGGATTGTTTTTCCTTCTTTTAATAGGCCTGGATTGCTATATACTTCCCTCTTAGAACTGCCTTCGCTGCATCCCACAGATGTTTGGGCGTTGTGCTGTTGTTTTCATTAGTCTCCATATATTGCTTGATTTTTGTTTTTATTTGGTCATTGATCCATTGATTATTTAGGAGCATGTTGTTAAGCCTCCATGTGTTTGTAAGCCTTTTTGTTTTCTTTGTACAATTTACTTCTAGTTTTGTACCTTTGTGATCTGAGAAGTTGTTTGGTACAATTTCAATCTTTTTGAATTTACTGAGGTTCTTTTTGTGGCCTAGTATGTGGTCTATTCTGGAAAATGTTCCATGTGCACTTGAGAAGAATGTGTATCCTGCTGCTTTTGGGTGTAGACTTCTGTAGATGTCTGTTAGGTCCATCTGTTCTAGTGTGTTGTTCAGTGCCTCTGTCCTTACTTATTTTCTGTCTGGTTGATCTGTCCTTTGGAATGAGTGGTGTGTTGAAGTCTCCTAAAATGAATGCATTGCATTTTATTTCCTCCTTTAATTCTGTTAATATTTGTTTCACATATGTAGTTGCTCCTGTGTTGGGTGCATAGATATTTATAATGGTTATATCCTCTTGTTGGACTGACCCCTTTATCATTATGTAATGTCCTTCTTTATCTCTTTGTTTTGAAGTCTACTTTGTCTGATACAAGTACTGCAACACCTGCTTTTTTCTCTCTATTGTTTGCATGAAATTATCTTTTTCCATCCCTTCACTTTCAGTCTGTGCATGTCTTTGGGTTTGATGTGAGTCTCTTGTAGGCAGCATATAGATGGGTCTTGCTTTTTTATCCACTCTATTACTCTGTCTTTTGATTGGTGCATTCAGTCCATTTACATTTAGGGTGAATATCGATAGATATGTACTTATTGCCATTGCAGGCTTTGAATTCGTGGTTACCAGAGGTTCCAGGGCAGCTTCTTTACTATCTAACTGTGTAACTTAACTCATTTATTATGCTATGACAAACACAGTCTGATGATTCTTTATTTATCTCCCTTCTTTTTCTTACTCCTCCACTCTTTATATGTTAGGTGTTTTATTCTGTACTCTTTGTGTTTCCCTTGACTAATTTTGTAGATAGCTGGTTTTATTTTGCATTCAGTTGGTATTTGGTTGGTCTATTTTCTTTGCTGTGGTTTTATTTTCTCTGGTGACAGCTATTTAGCCTTAGGAGTACTTCCATCTAGAACAGTCCCTTTAAAATACACTAGAGATGGTTTGTGGGAGGTAAATTCCCTCAACTTTTGCTTATGTGGGAATTGTTTAATCCCTCCTTCAAATTTAAATGATAGTCTTGCTGGATACAGTATTCTTGGTTCGAGGCCCTTCTCTTACATTGCATTGAATATATCATGCCATTCTCTTCTGGCCTGTAAGGTTTCTGCTGAGAAGTCTGATGATAGCCTGATGGGTTTTTCTTTGTAGGTGATCTTTTTTCTCTCTCTGGCTGCTTTTAATACTCTGTCCTTGTCCTTGATTTTGCCATTTTAATTATTATATGTCTTGATGTTTTCATCCTTGGGTCCCTTGTGTTGGGATGTCTGTGGGCTTCCATGGTCCCAGAGACTATTTCCTTCCCCAGATTGGGGAAGTTTTAAGCAATTATTTCTTCAAAGACACTTTCTATCCCTTTTTCTCTCTTATCTTCTTCTTTTACCCCTATAATGCAAATATTTTTCCATTTGGATTGGTCACACAGTTCTGTTAATAGTCTTTCATTCCTAGAGATCCTTTTATCTCTCTCTGCCTCAGCTTCTCTGTATTCCTGTTCTCTGATTTCTATTCCATTAACAATCTTTTCCACCTCATCCAGTCTGCTGTTAAATCCTTCCATTGTTTGTTTCATTTCTGCTATCTCCCTACTGAACTAATCCCTTAGCTCTTGAATATTTCTCTGTAGCTCCATCAGCATGATTATGACTTTTGTTTTGAATTTTTTTTCAGGAAGATTGGTGATTTCAGTCTCACCAAGCCCTCTCTCTGGTGTTTGAGGGATTTTGGACAGAACAAGGTTCTTCTGCCTTTTCATGGTGATGGGAGTGGTCACCAGCGAGTGGTTCGTGTGTTAGCTGGGAGGACGAAGTCCTTCCTGCTTGCTGGTTGCCTTGCCTGTCTCCGTTGTCTGTGCCGGTCGACCACCAGCAGGGAGCAGCCTCTTGCTTAATCTCTTGAGCTGCTGTGGGCAGGGCGGCCCTCTCGATGGCCTAGGGCACTGGCGGGGGTCGCAGGCAAGTGGCGTATGTTCTGCCACAAGAACAAAGCCCCTTTGTGCCTCCCAGACTCTGCACTGGTCTCTGCTGTCTGTGCTGATCAACCGTGCGCAGGGAGCAGCCTCTGGCTGTGGGCCAGTTAGCCACGCTCAGGGAGAAGCCTCTGTGTGGTTGCTGTAGGAGGGGCTGCTCCCTGGCTGTTCTGCAGCAAAGGCAGGTCAGCTGGTTTGCTTGCAGTGCTGGCAGTGGGGAAGGAATGGCAGGCTGCTTATTGCTGTGAGGGGGTTCGGAGCTGCACTGCCTGCCACCCAGGGGGTTAAGTTGCGTGGAGTTCCTTAAAGTTCCCAGCCTGCTGGGCTGAGTGTTCCAAGATGATTTAAACCCTGTCCCTTTAAGACTTTTAAAGCACCTGTTTTTCTTTTATCCCAGGGCAGCCATCTGTGGGAACCTGTTCACAGTCTTAATCTCGGATTTTGCTTTTGCGCTCCTCTAATATCCAGTGCACCGTGCAGTGTGTGTCTGTGCTCTTATTTAGCAGTCCTGTGCTTCCACTCCCTCCCCACTCTGATTCTTTTCCTTGTGCCAGTGAGCTGGGGTGGGGGGAGTGCTCAGGTCCCGCTGGGTCACCGCTTTGTATCTTACCCTTTTCTGTGAGATGTTGGGTTCTCGCAGATGTAGCCTGGCTCGTGTACTGTATCATCTGGTCACTGTTTTAGGAATAGTTATATTTGCTGCATTTTCTAAATATATATGGTTTTGGGAGGAGATTTTCACCACCCTACTCACACTGCCATCTTGAGAATCTCCATTTTAAATATTTTTAAATGCAGGACATTAATTACACTCAGTGTTGTGCATTCATCACTATCATATATTTCTAAAACTTTGTCATTACCCCAAACAGAAATTCTCCGACCTTTAACATTAGTTTCCCGTCCCCATTCCCCCCAACCCCAGTGACCTCTAATCTACTTGTGGTACCTCAGTGGTTACATCTTACGTAACTATAAGACAGTGTCAAAGCCAAGGTGTGCATGTAGTTCTATGCCATTCTGTCATGTGTGTGTAGATTCACTTCCCAGTACAACTGAAATACAGAAGTTTCATCACCACAAAGACCCCCCTGGTGTTACACTTCTGCTCCCATCTTTAAACCGAGGCAGTCACTGATCTGTTCTTCATCTCTATAATTTTGTCACTTCTAGAATATTACATAGATGGACTCATACAGTATATGATCTTTTGAGATTGGCTTCTGTCACTCAGTGTAATTCTCTCGAAGGTCAACCAAGCCGTTGTATGTGTCAGTAATTTGTTCATTTTTATTGCTGAGAGTATTTCATGGTGTGGGTGTGCCAGTTTGGCTAACCATTCACCTGTTAGAGGACGTTCGTGTCACTTCCAGCTTTTAGCTATTACAAATAAAGCTGTTACAAACATTGGTGTGCCAGTTTTTGTTGAACACAGTCTTAATTTCTCAGGTATAAGTGCCCAATGGTATTACTGCAAAGTCACAGGTAGGAGAATGTTTAGTTTTCAAAACACTGCCAAATAGCTTTCCAGAGTGTCTGGACTATTTTACGCTCCCACCAGCAGTGCATGGAGGTCTGGTGGTTCCGTGTCCTCACCAAAATTTGGTGGTGATGCACTTTATTTTAGCCATTCTCTAGTGGCGAGAGGAGGGGAGTACCTTTTCATGTGCTCATTTGCCAATTTGCCATCTGATCTCCTTTTTGGTAAACTGTTTCTTTTGCCCATTTTCTTATGAGATTGTTTGGTTTTTATATAGTTAATTTTGAAAGTTTATATATTCTAGGTATGTCTTTTGCGGATATCATTTGCAGAATTTTCTCTTAGCTTGTAGCTTGTTTTTTCATCCTGTTAAAAAGCCTTTTACCAACAAAAGTTTTAAAATTTGGTGTTGATACCTTTTATATAGAGTGCCTTGGGCATCATGTCTAAGGTGTCTTCCTCAGTTTCTAGGTCCGTTTTTATTCTAGTTTTATGATTTCTTCTAAAAATTTAGTTTTACATTTAAATATACTATCTACTTTGATGTTTGTCTTTGATTTTATGGTATCCTTTACCTTAAATTTTTTTTAAGTCAGCAAATACATCTTTTCCTTCTGAGTGTTAATATTTTTTCTAAATTTCCTTCTGATATATGTATATAGTTGTATTTTCTACATTCTAATCTTCAAATTATCTGAAAATTACTCTTGTAAATGATACAAGAAGGGGTCCAGTCTTGTTTTCTGTCTATATACTCTATGCCAGGTACTATCCCTAAGTGCTTTAGATATAGTTCATTTAATCTTCACAGCAGCCCTGTGAGGATTCTTAGCATTAATCACCCCATTTCATAGAAGGGTAAACTGAGGCTTAGGGAACTTAAGGAACTTGCTTAAGGTCACACAGAATGTGGAGGAAATGTGTGTGTGTGTGTGTGTGTGTATTTGCTATTTTGACTTCTTCTATAGTGAAAACCCTATTCTAGGTTTTTGTACATTTTTCTATCAGGTTCTATGAATTTTTTGTTACTGATTTGTCGAAGTTCTTTACATACTTTGGAGATGAGCCATTTTTAGCTGCATGTACTTACAGATATGTCCTCCCACTCTGTGGTCTTTTTACTCTCTTCATGATATATTTAGATTAACAGATGTCTTTATTTAAAAAGTTACATATTAATATGCATTAATAAACATATTAATGCTTCCCTTTATGATTAGTGGCTTTTTACCTGTTTAAACTTGCCCTACCTTCTCATGTTTGTAATTTTTATGATGTAAAACAAGCAGCAGCAGCCCAGTGCCCAGTAACAGGAGCCCGCACAGAGTGAGGTTCTGGGGAAGGTGTGGGAAGCTCGATTCTAACCATAAAGCCATTGAGAAGAAACTCCAAGTTGGAGGCTGAAAAATTCTCACAGGGAAGAAGTCACTGCTCAGGCAGAAGGGTAGGGAAGCTAGAATGGCCATTCTCAAAAGCAGGCCTAATAGCCAGTGCACAGGGGCCCCATGGATGGCTGGGTCAGGGCCACTCAGAAGGAAGCCGAGTCCCTCTGACTCCACACTTCACAGACAAGGTCAGCCTCTGCCGCTCTTAGGGTAAAGGGTCTAGAGGATGCCAACCCTGAATTGCTTCTCAGATGAAACACCGGGACCCTTTCATCAGTTCTCCCTCCCAGCCTAAAGGTGACAGCACCAAACGCCTGGTTTCACCTGCATTAAACACCTGCAGCCCCCTAGAGATCCTGTCTGTACCCTCCATGCTTGGCCACTTAACTGGTGCATTAGTCTCCAACTGCTACCTTGGCCCTTATAACTGACTGATAGATGTGGGCTAAGTGCCTGAGCAGAGATGTGGCCCCTCTCTATGTCCCCTGTCTGGGTTTAGGCCCATCCCCACCAAGGCTGCTCCACACCCCAGCTCCTGTCCCACCCGACTCCACCAGGCCCCCAGCTCCTGCCGTGGTCCCTAAAGATGGAGGTGGCATCCAGTTTGCTGGCCGCAGTCTCTGCATTTTATTCTAGCCTGGAACTTGGCCAGAGTGAAGAGTTGTGTCCCAACTCCATGCTGGAGGGGAGGGGAGGCTGGGGCCCCCAGCCAGGTCAGCTGTAGCTGTCAGGGGCCATGTTGCCTGGCAGAAAATAGCGCTGCAGTGTTGGCTGGAGGGGCAGCGGGGGCAGTGGGCGGGCAGGCCTGGGCCAGTCTGGGGGAAAAGGCTGCAGCTCCACCCTAGGCAGCGGCAGCTTCAGTGTCCGGATGGAGCCCTCGAGGGTGCGGCCCACGCATAGCTGAGACAGCATCAGGCCTGGGGCCATCAGGACAGTGTGGCCTCAGGTGGGGCCAACTCCTGGTGGGATCTGGGCTGGGCTTGGGGTGGAGGTCAGAGTCCACTTCAACCCATGCCCTACTCACCCCTCTGTCTCCTCGGAAACCTCGGGACCTTGGCCTCCTGCAGCCGGAGGATGGAGTGGTGCCTGAGCAGGCGAGAAGGTGCGTTTGGTGGAGCCGACCCCTCAGCACCCACAGAGGCCCTCCCCGGCCTGCCGGGGCTTTGCAGCCAGCTCACGGGTGATTCCAGGGCTGTGGCACCACTGTATTGGGCACCAGTGGGCACGGGCTGGGTCTTGGGTGCAGGCTCTCGGGCTCTTGCAAGGAAACCTGCTGCTGGGCCTGGTGCTGGCAGAAGTAGTTGAGCGCGTCGATCGGCCCCAGGTCCAGCATCCGTGACTGTGACCAGTCAGTCTGCTCCAGTGGCAGGGGCTCGTCGGGCGGGGTGGCCAGCACGGAGGATCGCAGGTGGATCTCAGGCAAGGAGTGGAAGTATAGTAGTATCTCGGAGAGCACACGTCTGGTCTTCTGGACATGCAGATGTGAGAGCATCTGCTGGGCCTGGGGCTCTGGGGTGGCTGCGTCTGGCTGCCCAGGCGAGACCACCAGCGAAGGTGTCCAGGAATGGACTGAGGGTGTCACAGAGATATGAAAAGGTGTCCCAGAGGCCATGGAAGTCTGCGACAGGGCCTCCTTGGGAGGAGGGAGAGGTGCCGAGGCCTCGGAAACTTTGGGAAGCATCTCTGACAACTTGGCTACAGACGGCTGCAGGACTTCCTTCTGTGGGGGAGACGGCCAGTGGAGGACACAACGGGTCTGAGGCAGAGGCTGCCCTCCCCCACCACAGAGGCCTGAGTCCCATGAGAGAGGAGCAGGAAGGCCCTGAGGGATGGGGGCAGGGGGCACGGATGAGGCGCTGAGTTAACAGAGCCAAGCGAGGAGCCTGAGGGTCTCATCTGGCTCTCCCCCTGAACTTGGGGAAAGCCTCCGCGAAGGCAGGGGGCTCCCTGGCAGATGGCCCGCCCCAGTCCATGGACCCAGACCTGAAGCCGCTGGATCATCTCCTCCAGCTTCTGACAGCAGCACCTGCGCAGTGCAGCCTTGTCACAGTCTGGGCCCTGGACCCAGGTCACCATCTCCTGGGACAGGAAGCCCTGTGGGTCCTGCAGGCCTAGCCCGTCCAGCAGCTTCCTGAGCTCAGGCCTGCAACAGGTGCAGGCAGCTCATCCAGAGGCCTTTCCCTGAGGCTGGTGGTCGGGGCGGCGACACCGCGGGGACACTACTGAGCAGGCTCACCGGCAGTAGGCAGGTGAGTAGAGGAAGTAGGACATGAGCTCCAAGACCACCTCACGCGACTCCAGGGAGCAGGCCAGGAGCAGCTGCAGTGCCAGCATCACGAACCGCTTCTGCGTCTGGTCCTGAACAAGAAGAGGGGAGAGCAATGGGTGCCAGGCCTGGTGGGGCAGGGCCGGTGGGGTGGGACGCAGGCACACCTCCAGGCTGGGGGGCTGGTCCAGGTTGAGCAGATGCACGAGGATTCCCTGCAGCCGGCCGCAGAGGCCCGTGCTCAGGTCGGGCAGCAGCCTCAGCAGCGCCTGCAGCAGGTGCATGCGGTCTGCCCAGGAGGCCTCACCCAGCAGGTCCATGAACAAGGAGGCCAGACCCTCCACCGTGCCCACCTCAGGGTATGCCTGCAGGGACAGATGCTGAGGTGTGGCCCCCAGCCCCACCAGCCCCTGCTTCCCAGAGGCCCAAGACTCCCCCAAACCTCCAGGGTGAAGATGGGGAACAGCTTTTTGAACCAGTTCTGGATGACAAAAAAGCGCAGGAACCTGGGCAGATGCCCGTAGGGCGCCTCGCACAGCATGCGCCCTTGGTGGTGCAGGGGCAGGAGCAAGTGGGCCTCTGTCCTGGTGCCATCATGGGAGCGCGTGGGCTTCGGGGTGGAGTGCTCAGAGCTCTGTGGGGAATAGGCAGCTGCAGACCCACCTCTGGTGGCTCCTCCCTGGGCAGCCCAGCCCCTGCCTACCTGAGCCTCCAGTTCCTCGGGCCCCAGCAGCTGGTCGGATGGCTGCCTGTGCGGGCTCAGGGAGTCTGAGGACCAGACCAGCTCTAGCTCCTCCTCCTCCTCCTCCTGCTCATCCCCCAGCCGCTGGATCAGCTGCTGCGGCCACTTGGCGTGGCGCTGCCTCCTGCCCCACAGCTGCCACAGGTTGTCCTGGCTGGCACCTGGCTGTGGAGTGCAGAGGCAATGGCCTCACGTGCTGTGGGGCTTCAGCCCTCCCACTGCGCCCTGCCTACCACACCCCTTGCCTTGGGTCCGCCGTTCCGTGTGAGCTGAGCCAGGGCTCCAGGGCCGCTGACCTCCCCAGGCAGCCACATCTGCTGCAGCACGACGGAGTTGGGAATGCAGCCCGGGAAGCACACGGGCCGCCGCAGCAGGCACTGGGGCAGAGGACAGCAAGGCACGCTTGGACCTGACACAGCCCATCCTGAGATGCCCAGGCGGGCGTGGGGTCACAGGCCCCGTCTGCCAGGTCTCAACAAGCTGCCCTGGGCTCGCACCCCCTGTCCCCAGCACCCGGATGGGGAGAGAGGACCTTTAGGAATCAGGTGGACAGGCAGACAGTGAGGCATCGACTCTGGTAACTAAGGAGGGAAATCTGGGCCACCTGGCCTCTGAGAACCCTGACAGCCTCACATGCTCACCACTGGACTCAGCTCCCCAGCTCTGGAGCAGAGAGGCGTCAAAATGAAGCATGCGGCGGGCATGGCAGCAGTTTGGAGAGGGAGCTGCTAAGGGCCTGGGTCGCGGTGCAGCAGCTAGAAGGACCCTGAGACTCACCTGGGGGAGGGGCTGAGGCTTATCTGGGCATCCGGGTGGGAAGTGAGGGCTTTTGCTGGGGAGGGGATATGGCAGGGGCTCTGGCTTTGCCCTAGGCTCTCTCTAATGGCAGTGTCTCTGTGGGAGCCCCTGGCCCTCTGGTGGCCACTC
This sequence comes from Smutsia gigantea, assembly GCA_032199065.1. NCBI lineage: Eukaryota > Metazoa > Chordata > Mammalia > Pholidota > Manidae > Smutsia > Smutsia gigantea. Next base: position 45,712 of record JAVSCE010015894.1, on the reverse strand, counting down.
CCAGAGTGCAAGGAGCCAGGTGCTGGTGGGGGTCGGGGGTCGGGGGGTAGGTGGGCGTGGCCTCTGGACAGAAAGGTCTGCAGCAAAGGGAAGACAGGGTACACAAGGAGGGTGTCCCCTGGAGGGAGGGGCCTCGCGAGTGAGCACTCACCCGGGAGGGCTGAACAGTAGCAGGAAAAAAGCCCCCAAGGTTGGGGAGAAGTTCCTTAGATCGTCTCTTCAGCAACAGGGGGCACTGGGGAAAGGACAGCGGCTCAGAGCCCACCATAGACCCTGGCGTCCCTGAGTCCTGCCTCTGGCAGGCAGCAACCCCCCCTGCCCAGGCCCTCACCCTGTGCTGCAGAAGGGAGGACGGTGGGTCCAGGGCCACAGGCTTCTCCCCCCGGAGCTGCTCTGACTGCAGCTGCAGCTCCAGGCTGAGGCCCAGGTCACAGCTCAGAGAGGAGCAGGCCAGCAGCTGGGCCATGGGAGGAGGAGTCACAGGAGGTGCCAGGGGTTACAAGGTCAGGGCAAAGAGGGGAGAGGTGGGAGGCCTCACCTGGGATGCCCTGCTGTGCACCTTGCAGTGGATGGGTGGGACAGGCAAGGTTATTTGGGGAGGGTGGCTGAAGGGCTGGCTTAGGGCCCCCTGGTCCTGTGGGGGCAGGGCTCTTGGCGCTGTTGGGGCTTCAGTGTGGACCCCAGCCTGCCTGAGGCTGGGGCCAGCTCTGGGAGGGGCACACACATCCCACGTTCCTCTCTCCACTGTGGGGGTCACGATGCTCCACTGCTGGGACTCTTCTCCACAGTGCAGGCCCTGAGAGGGTGGCAGGGCAGATAGGTGCTGTCAGAGGTCCAGGGCCAAGGGAGGGGCTGGGTCAGAGCTGGAACAGGGGAGGTCCCACACCCACCATCAGGCCAGGCCCGTAGATCAGATGGAGATAGTTGTCAAAGGCCTTCTGGCGCTGATGCCAGGAGGGTGGGGGCCGGGCTGTGGGCACCACCAGCCCTAGCCTCGGCTGCTGAAGGTCTTGATCTCGGGCTACAAGGGCTTCCAAATCCTGGGGTGAGGTCAGCCCATTCTTCCTTGAGCTTTGCCATGGGCTCTCCAGGTGATCCCAGGACTCCCAGGCCTGCCCCAGGGACTGAGGGGTGTGGCCTGAGCCTGGGCAAGCGGCAGAGCCGGGGCATTGGGGTGGTGAGGGAATCAGGACCCACCCCACCTTTTCCAACACTGGTTGCCGAGGCGTTGCTGTCTGGTGATGGATGAAAGACGAGCCTGTGCTGCAGACAGGAATGGGCACAGGTGGGATGCTGGGTGATATGACCAGAATGATCAAGCAGAGGCTGGGACCAGGACTGGGGTGCCCAGGCCCGTGGCAGGGCACAGCAAACATGAATGGTAATGCCAAGGCTGGGATAGGCTTGCAGTGGCCCAGGGGGCCTGGAAGCCCTAAAGCATCGTGCAAGGGACCTGCAGGTAGGCCCTGACGCAGGGGAGCTGGTGGGGCCTCAAGGACAGCTCAGCCAGGCCTGTCCACAGACCTAAAGCTGGACCTTCCATGCAGGTTGGCAAGCCTCTGCAGTTGGGCTGAGGTTAGTGATTCCTGGCCTGTTAGGGGCAGAGGAGGGTCATCTACCACGTCTGGGATCTTCTGGCACAGCTTCTGAATAGTGAAAAGAGCCAAGAGCCCTGGCTTAAGGGGCTCATCTGCCTGCAGCAGCCCCAACCCGCCCACTCTGGGCTCAGTGCCCACCTTAACCAGGTAGGACGTTGGCAGGTAGAGCCTGTGGGACACCAGGCAGAGGCGGGAGCCCAGTGCCAAAACCAGATCCCCACTGTTGCTGCAGAAAGTCAGGGCCTGAGGGGCACCATTCAGCTGCAGGAGCCTGGAGGGGTGTCCAGGGCAAGAGTCCATCCCTGACCCACAGAGCAGTAAACAGAGGCAGCAGCAGAGGAAAGGCCTCTCCCCCGTCCAGCCATGGAGAGAGGTGGGAGAGCCCCAGGAGCTGCCCACAAGTCCCCAGCCCTCCCTCCCATCCCCAACCCACCGCAGCAGGCAGTTCTCCGCTGTCCAGATACGGATGGTGCAGTCCAGGCTGGAGCAGGCATACACCTGGAGCGTGGGACAGCAGCACAGGCCTGAAAAGGCAGGGCTCAGAGTCAGACACGAGGCCATACGACGGCCTGGGCTTCACCCCTGCTGGGCCCCTCACCAGTGATGCGGTCCGTGGGGTCATCCTGCGGCCGGTGATCATAGCGCCGGCTGTTGCCCAGGCCAAGCTGCACCAAGCTATAGGTGGCACTGTCCGGGTCCTCAAAGCCAACCGTGACGCGCTTCCCCAGCGCACAGAGCGCTGTGGCTGGGTGGCAGCAGGAGAAAGTCCGCAGCAGGCTCAGGCTCTCCTCAGCATACGGGAAAACACGCCACATCTTCACGGTCAAGTCCCCTCCTGCGGGGTAGGGGAGCCAGCGCCAGGCTTTTGAGAGAAGATGGATTTCCACGCTGGCAAGGGGAAGGGGGGATACCGACCTGAGGTCACCACGCTGTTCCAGGTGGATGCAATGGCAGTGATGGGGCCGGGGCTGTGTGCCTCCGTGCGGAAGACCGTCTTCAGCCATTGCCATTCAAGCACCGACAGGGTACCATCGGTGTGCCCCACCACAGGCAGGTACCTACGGGCAACAAGAGCCCATTGGCGCAGACCCTGTCATCCTGCATGCCGAGCCCTCACTTGCTCTCACACCCACCGGTTCTTGTCCTTCCAGGCCTGGGCCATGTCCCTGCGGCGCAGCTCCCCCCTGTGCTGGCACACCATCTCCCAGTTGGCAAAGGCGCTGCTGGGGTCTGTGAGGTGGCTGTAGAGGTGGAGGCAGCAGGGCCTGGGTGCTGGAGACGGGGGCGGGCACACACGGTGCAGCACACGCATGGGGCAGCGTGCTGCGTTGGCGCACACCAGGTGCCCGGCGCACGTCAGCAGCCACAGGGCTTCGCGTGGCAGGCAGTAAGCCACAGCAGCTGCGCAGTCGTCGGGCTCGAGCAGCAGCGCGCTCACTGTGCGCCCGGTCGCCACTGACACCAGGTACACAGAGCCGTCGGCGCACGCGCACACGAGGCGCGCTGGCAGTGGCCGGTGCGCAGGCGCCGGCAGCGGGGGCACCACCTGCAGGTGGAGCACTGGCGCTGACAGCTGTGCCAAAGGTGAGTAGAGCTCCTGAAGGTGCCACAGCTCCACGCTGCTTGCGCGCAAGGAGAGTACCGGCCAACCTGGGCCAGCAGGTGCCAGCAGGCGGTCCACGCGTCTGGAAGGCACTTCCTGGCCCCAGCAGCTCAGCGCCACCTCACCCACCTGCGCTGCCGCCTGCAGGTCCCATGTGCGTAGCGTCCCATCCTGAGAGGCCGACAGCACCAGGGACGTGTTCGGGAGTATGGTCATAGCTGTCACTGGGCCTGCAGGAGGGGTCGGGGTCACTCAGGCACACTAAGGACTAAGGGAAGGAGAGCCGTCAGCCCTGGTTGCAGCCAGCACAGAGAAGCACTGTGAGAGCAGGCAGAGGCTGCGCACAGGGTAGAGGCAATGCTCAAGAGCCACAGGGGACGGCGCACCTGTGTGTCCCACAAACACCATTCGGATCTGCCAGTTAGCGTCCCACACCTTCACTGTGCTGTCGTGGGCAGCTGTCACCATGGCCTCTACCTCTCTGCAGTAAGCAAGGTCGGAGATGGTGCTGCAGGGGAGGAGGCCGGGCAGACTTAGCACCACCTCGTGTGTGCGTGCACCTTAGCCCCTGTAATCACCCACTTTCCCTCACCGACTCGCCTCGCTGTCCCGCCAGCCCCTGGGGCCCCTCACGTTTTGTGCAGATCCCGGCGCACATCTACGAGAGCCCAGGTCCGCAGATCAAAGGTGAGCACAGTGGAGCCATAAGCAGCAAAACAGCGCAGGATGTGGTGGGGAGGCAGGGACGCCAGAGCCAGGCTCTCCAGCACACCCACTGTGCCTGCTGGAGGCTGTAGAGGTGGCCCGCGAGGCACCAGGCGGCAACCCCCTGAACGGAACTTCCAGAGTGCCAAGCTGCCACCTGCCTCCGCCACTAGCAGCAGCCCTGCGGCCGGCACTGGCAGGCAGCAAATGGGCTCGTGCCCAGGTGCCTTGCCCACCCCTGGCTCGCTCAGCCACAACAGGCTGAGATCAGGCCTCAGTATGGCCAACCCTGCGGGGCCCCAGCCTACAAAGCGGCCCACAGTGCCCAGGGAACCCAGCACTGCCACCAGTCCTGAAAGGGTGACAGGAGCCAGCAGCTTCTGGTGGGCCCAGCCGTCCTCTCTGTGTAGGTGCAGGTGGCCCTTGCGGTCTAGCACCACAAAGCGCCTGCCCACTGGGTCCTGCGCCACCCATTGCAGCCCAGCTGCCACCTCCAGGCGGCACAGCAGCTCCAGCCCATGCGTCAAGTGCACCATGTGCAGCTCAGCTCTCTTTTCCTGTGGGTAGGGACAGGCGGGCCTGCAGTCAGCTGCGGGGCGGTGGGGCACCTGCCTAAGGGACCTGGGCTGGGGTTGTCCTGGGGACCTGTAGGGCAACAGCCAGGCCAGGAAAGTGGCCTTGAGGCAGACCCTCTGGGCAAACCACACCTTTTCCACAAGGTCGTGGAGTCCTGTACGTAGGAGCAGCCACAGCTGGCGTGCACGGGCAGGCGGGGTCATGTTCTGCCACCGTGAGCTGCTGGCAAAAAGCTGCGGGACCAGCTCCGAAAATGACTCTGTGGACCAGTGGTGGAAATGTTGTCACTGTGTGGCCTTGGGCCCGTAATACTGGAGGTCATGGGCAACCAGGAGCCCTCCTGAGGGCCCTGCAGGTTAGGGGACTGCCTGAAGGGTGGCCTTCCCGGCAGACTGAACCCCCGCCCCAGTGAGGCCTGCTGTTGAACCGGCAGTCTCCCGCGAGGCCAGGCCACCTCACCATTCTTTTCGTTGAGCAGCCCCGGGTCTGGGACATCATAGCTGTCAGCATCCAGGTCCAGGTCCAGAATCAGACTGTCGCCTTCTACTGAAAGGGGGTTGTCTGCATCCAACACTTCCGTTTCCATTTTGGTGGCCACAGATCCCAGCGCTCAATAGCTCCTGACACTGTTGCTAGGATACCAGACGCTACAGGCCCCACCCCCGGCGCAGGCCCCACTCCCCCAGCAGCACAGAGCCCAGGTCCGCACTAAGTCACAGAAAACTTTTATTGGAAACAAACAAGCTGCAGCAAAGTGACACTCAGTGCGCGCTGCCCGATGGGCGAGGATGGGGGTACAAGTGGGTGCCAGGGGCTGGCCCAATCCCAGGGCGTATGACCACTGGGGCCTACTTGCTGGGTATTGGGCCTTTTGGGCTGGAGTGTGCAAGCCCAGGCCTGACCTGGTACAAAATACAAAAATAAACTCTGTGGTCCAGCTGTCCCTGCCTCTGTCAGTTCGTTTGGGCAGGTCAGTGGCTCATCCCAAGCCCTGTGCTGTTCCAACCAGTCACAGCGTGGGCAGCAAGAGCCTGTGGGGTAAGCTGAAATCCAAAGGCTGGAGCCAAAGGGCTGGGTGGGCATGGCCTTGGGGAGCGCCGGAGCTGTGGCAGCACCAGCATCTGGCCAGCAGCCGGGGAGGCCTTGGGGCCCGTCAGGTGGGCAGGTCCGGGCACTGGCTGAAGCTGGGAACTCTGCTCCTCCTCCTCACATACAGATCACTGGGACCCTGGACAGAAGGTGGCACACGGCGAACCTTGAAAAACCAACACCCAGGAGACTAGGCAGAGGGGCCCAACCTATCCTGCCTATCCCAGGCTCCAAGGGGCCAGGCCACCACAACTGTCACACACCTGTCCTCCATGGTGCTGGTGTCCTCAGGTCTGCCCTCACTGCCTCCACCTGTGCGCACCTCCTCCTCCTCCCCCAGCTCCATGTCCAGCTCGTTGCCAGCCTCCGAGGGAGTGTAGGTGGACCCACTGGGAGAGGTGTGGGAATTGGTGTCAGGACCACCTACCCCTGGCCTGCTGCTGATCCCAGGGAGGATGTCCAGGGAGGACAAAGTCAGAAGTGGAGTGGGGGGCAGCTGGGGAAGGGGTGTGTGGGCCAAAGGGGGCTCGGGGAAGGGAGGCAGACAGGAGCCAACCTGATGGAGCGGCAGCTGAAGAACACAATCCGCTTAAGCCTTTTGTTGTAGAAGAAGTAGTTGAAGGACCAGAGACTGCCATCCTCCCCAAAGGGATCTGAGTCCAAGTCTGGGTTGTAGCTGGGGAGTGTGGGAGGAGAGGCGGTGTGAGGACCCAAGTGCCACACACACCCGAGGACCAATGGCAGGATGCCAGCCCACCTGTAGATGTCACATTCAGCGAGGCAGATCTCCTCATCCACTGCATTCCACAGCTGTGGCTTCAGGGCCTTGAAGTCCTCCCTCACGGCCGAAAACAAACTGCAGTTGACTGCATTCACCACCTAGGATGGCCACAGGTGGGGCTGACTAGGACCCAGGACTGCAGGCATGAACTGGGCGAAGCCAGGGGGAGCACAAGGGGAATGTCCTGAGCAGCAGGTCCCTTCCCCCACTCGACCCTCACCCAGCTGAGGCTGGGCTCCCGGCTGAACTCATGGCTCCGGGCTCTGCTAAAGTCATAGTCAGGCCGGAAGGATTCATTGAGCGTAGCAATCAGGTAGAAGAGGGTCTTGCGGCTGCACTTGTCGCTGAGGGGGCCCTCATCTTCACCACCTTGGCTCTTGCTCAGTCTGCACAGACAGAAGTATCAACCCAGCACTGCCCTGCACCCCACAATCCCCAGTGGGGTGGGCAGGCATCGCCCCGGCTCACCTGCTGGGGCTAAGGCCCGAGGTCTGGGGTGGGGACAGTGCCTCCAGAACGTGGGGCTGGCCCTCCTGGCAAAACTGCTTAAACATGTGTTTGTCGTCTCCTGCCATCTTACATGAGTAGCTCTCAATCCTACAAGATGCAGGCAGGACTGTGGAGCATGCCGCCCCGCAGGCGACTCAGGACTAGGGCAGAGTGACCACTGAGACACCAGCCCACAGAGCCATGGCCTCACCTGCCGATGATGTGGACATCACCAGTCTCCACAGTCAGCTGTGAGTTGATGGCCTCAAAGCTTGAGTTCTCCAGCAGCTTCATGTCCTTGGGGGGTGCTGTGCTCCAAGGGGCTAGTGCTGCCTGAGGTGGGAGGCCAGTCAATGGGTAGCTATCCCCGGGGGCTCGCCCTCTAGGCTTCCTCCCCCAATAAGTGGAGCCGTTGTAAATAAACAAGCTGGGTCCTTCCCGCAACCTGCTCCCAAGCCCTCAGCACTGGCCAGAGAGGCGATAAGGCCCTGTTATCTGGGAATGGCAAGTCCAGGCCCCAGCTCATACAGCCCCTGCACCTCATACCAGTCCTGGGGCCAGGCTGCAGAGTGCACGGGGCATCCTCCTCACCCTGGGGCTGCTGGTTTAATCTCTCCCTTGACACTCCCCATCCCGATAGGAGCCCCACCCACCATGGGTGTCACTAAAAGCCTCCAAAGGGACATGACTCCCTCCAGGCTCTTCTGCCAGGGTAAGAGTCTGGACCCGGCCAGCACCAGGACACCTGAGGCTCGGGCCCTGCGGTCACCTGGATGCGACACTCTTCCCTGTTCTACAGGTTGCTTTTCTAACAGGGAGAGAGAAAAGCCACAGCCGCCTGCGTTCTCTGGAAGCGCGCCCAGCTTCCTCCGACGCCGGGGAGCGGAGCGAGCCTCAAAGTCTCCAAAGGGCCCGCCGGCGGACCGCGGGGGCGCTCCAGCGGCGGCTGGGCAGCACCCGTGTCCCCGCCCAGGCGACGGGGAGCCCCAGCCCGCGCACAGAACTACTCACCCCAGGAGGCCGCGCGCCCCGGGCAGCGCGCACGCGCCGGCGCGAGGCTTGCCGGGGGCTGTGGTTCTGGGGACCCCGAGACGGCGCCGGGCGCAGGGCGCACACCCACCTGCCTGCGCTGCGCTCCAGGTGGCCGGCCCGTCAGGCCTGGTGGGGTCGTTTGCCGTCGGCGCGGCTGAGCAGGCACTGCGGGCTCCGGGCGGCGCGGGCTCCTCAGGACTGTAGGGCGGCGCCGAGGCCTCCGCTCGGGCCGCACTGTGTCCGGAGAAAGAAGCTCCGAGACGACGTCCCGTTATTCCCGGCCCTGCCGGCCCTGTCGGGCTGCCACCGCGACATAGCCTCGCCCTGCACGGCGCCCAACTGTCGCGACCGACCTGCCGGCCGACCGCCACGGAAGGCCCGAGCGAACAAGCGAACGAACGAGCGACCTCTGCTTCCCTGGGCCGGACAACAACAAGCGTCCGCGAAGCCCGGCCCCACGCCTCTGAATGGCCCGCTCCAGCCGTCGCGCTCGAGAACGGGGATAGCCATTGGGGGAGGTGCCTGCCGCTCAGTCCTGTCTTTCACCTCTACTGGCTATAGTGCTTGTCCGTCACTCTCCTCAGGGCGAACTCACCTTCCTCCCTGGCTCTCATTGGTCGCGACTCCTCGCCTGCCCCACCCCCTGTAGCCGCCGGGGAATTACTGGAGGGGTTGGAGCACCATCCGCTTGCGGACAGAAGGTGTCCGCTGAGCGTCCCGGGAAGGGGTCTGGAAGCGGCGTCCAGGTCCGACTAGGTGTCAGGGCACAGGGACCGCCGGCTTGCACCACCTGCGCGCCCGAGCCTCTAAGGACAAAGAGGCCGCGCCCGCCTTCCAGTTGTGACCGGTGTTTCCATCTCTGACACTGTCCCCCGGCGCACACACCTCCAGGTCTAGCATCGCCTGCCCGTGACCGGCGACCCTCGAGCCGAGTCCACCCTGGGCAAAGCGAGGGGTTCAGACTCCGCCGGCTACCGGGCTCCGAAGCTCCGGTCGCTCCCGGAACGCCAGGCTCGGGCCCCTGGTTTCCGGCCGGCGAGGCGCTCAGCTGCCTGAGCCCACGGAAGCGGGCTCGGAGGGCCGGCCCCGGCCGGACCGGAGATGGCGCCGCCGGCGGGCGGCGCGGCGGCTGCCTCGGACCCGGGCTCGGCCACGGTGCTCTTGGCGGTGAACGCCGCGGTGAGGCCCCTGGGAGCGGGACCGGACGTCGAGGCGCAGCTGCGGAGACTGCAGCTGAGCACGGACCCCGAGCGGCCCGGGCGCTTCCGGCTGGGGCTGCTGGGCGCTGGGCCCGCGGCGGTGAGTGTGAGCGGCGGGCGCGCGCGTCCTGGCTGCCTGAGGCCTGGGCGGAAAACCGAGCCCAGGCCCCTCCGCTTGCCAGCTGCGGGCCCTTGAGCAGCAGGCCTTCCTTGCTTCCGTTTCCTCGTTTCTAAAAGGGATAATTCTGGTACCTACCTTCCTAGGACTCCCGTGAGGGTTTCGTAATTAGAGTAAAGGGCTTACAACAGCTTAAGTGGCTTATAAATGTTACCTCACATTTCTTTCATCATCATTATGTACTGGAGGGAGGCACTGAGCCTGGATCTCCCTCTTCAGGTCAGCTTGGAGTGGCCCTTGGAGTCAGTCTCCTACACCGTCAGAAGCCCCAGCCAACACGAGCTGCAGCCTCCACCGGGAGGGCCTGGGACCCTCAGCCTGCACTTCCCCAACCCTCAAGAAGCTCAGCAGTGGGCAGCCCTGGTCCGAGGTGCCACCGTGGAGGGACAGAATGGTCAGTGCCCTGGAGCGAAGATTCGTTTGCTTAGCCAGGCTCTTGTTAGTGCTGCGAGGGAACAGGAATAGCCCTGGCACAGAGGCCTGGTTGGGGGAAGAAGTGGGGAGAGCTGGACCCACCTTACTCATTGCTGGGGATTCTGGGAAGGCTCCCAGGAGGGAGAAAGGGGAGAAAAGGAATAGAGGTTCAAGAGCTGGAACCTGGGGTATCAGACAAATGTAGAGGGGCAGAGCAAGCAGTCCCTCAGGACCTGGGTGAGAAAACAAGACTGTATCAGGAACAATGGAAAAGCTTTCAGTGGGAGAGTGACAAGCTCAGATTTGAGCTACTTAAGACTGGTTGAGACCTGCATCCGTGTGGGGTGGTGCAGGTAGGGCTGGAAATAAGAAGGATGTTTCCAGAGATGCTTATGAGGTGGAATTGGCTGGATTTCATGGCTGTTGAAGTTGAAGAGTGAGTTAGTGGTTGAGACAAAGCTGGAGGGACGAGATAGAGTGCCAAATTCTTAAACATCTCGGGAGAGGTTGGGGAGGTGGATCTGGGCTGGAGCTGGGCTCCAGAGAGGTAAAGACTAGGTAGAAGAGGACAACCACGGTCACCAGAAAAGAGAAGCAAGAGGAGAACAGGGCCCTGCAGGTAAACAGTACAGCGGGGAAAGCAAGGAGCACACAGACGCATCCAAAGAGCTGCCGGAGGGTGGGAGGAAAACTCGGTAATGCGGCATAAGAGAGGCCCGGATAACAGTGTCTTCCTTCAGTCAGTCACTACCAGATGTGTATTCGGCGCCCCTTAGGACTTGGAGATTAGCATAAAACTCCAAAGCCCTGCCCTCATGGAGCTTGTGTTTCCAGAAGGGACAGACGTGTTAAGTAAGTAAAATTCTGTCAGATGGAGGAGATAGGGCTGCTAGAAGGAAAGGGCTTGCAATTTAAAATAGGGTGGCAGGGAAGGCCTTATTAAGGTGACATTTGAGTGAAATTGATCATCAGATGGGAACCATGGGGCCAGGGAGCAGCAGGGACAAAAGCCAGGAAGTAAGAGTGTGCACATGATCTTCAGGACTTGGTGGGAGGCTGGCCAGGCCTGGTGCTGGGTGCTTGGTTCCCTGCTTATCTCAGTGGACAGACAGCTCAGGAGGCTGTCACAGGAGCTGCATCAGCACCAGGCGGGCTGGGCAGCACACAGCAGCTGCCCAGCTCTTTAAGAACACTTGGGGCAGGCAGTGGCCCGAGAGGAGGGCCTGACTGCAAGGCTTCTGGTAAACAGGAGGCGGCAGGCTTCTTCTGAGGACCTGCTTTGGTTCTGCGATGCCAAAGGACGAGCCCTGACTGGCTGAATGGGCCTGCAGACACCAGAAGAAAGCCTTTGTGGAGGAAGGGCACAGGCAACTGGGCAGCAGAAAGGTCCAGGGCTCCAGAGCCAAGGGAAAAGCCTGTTATGGTTATGAGTAGTCCATGGGAACCTCAGGGGTTTGCAAGGGCCAAGGCTGCGGAGAAGGCCTGTCTTGAAGTGTGGCCAAGGCAGGGCCCTAACGGTCTGAGGTGAGGGAGGAGGCAAAGATCCTGGAAACCTGAGGTCAGAGAACTGAGGCCTGGGTGTGTACTCAGTTGTGGGGTGGGTGGACTCGGGAGACCACCAGTCCACCCCACATCTTCCCTCCAAGGCATTGACAGCGTGCCTCCAGCCCTGGGCCCAGAAATGTGCCCTGTGTCCCCTCCCAGCCCCCCTGAAGTGCCCACACCCAAGGGCCCCCAACCAAAGATGGATCTTCCCTGGAGTCCCGGAGACTTGATGGAGAAAGGTAAAGGCAGGCGGCGGTGGGACTTGGGGAAAGCAGCCTGTGCCTGGCGGTGATGGCTCCCTCCCTCCCTGCAGAAGAACTAGCAGGGCACCTGGCCCAGGCCATCGAGGGTGGAGATGAGAAGGGGGCAGCCCAAGCAGCTGCCCTCCTGGCCCAACATCATGTGGCCCTCAGTGTCCAGCTCCGGGAAGCCTGCTTCCCCCCTGGCCCCATCAGGTGAGACCTGGGCCTTCACCCTGTCCCACCCACCCTCCCAGATCATCCATCTTTACCCCTGACCTACATTCTGGCCCAGGCTACAGGTCACAGTTGAAGATGCTGCATCCTCTGCCCATGTCTCGCTGCAGGTCCATCCTCACTGCACCATAGCAGTCCTCAAAGAACAGGTGGGCACTGGGTCTGGGGAGCCGGGCTGGGGGAGGGGTCTTGGGTGACACCGCCTGGCCCTGACCCTCTGGCCCCAGGTGTTCTCGGAGTTCGGCTTCCCGCCAGCCGTGCAGCGCTGGGTCGTCGGGCGGCACCTGTGTGCACCTGAGCGCAGCCTCGCTTCCTATGGCGCATGGCGGGATGGGGACTCTGCTTTCCTCTACCTGCTCTCAGCCCCGCGAGAAGCCCCAGGTCAGTCAGTTGGGGTGGGATGAGGAAGGTGGGTGCAGACCGGCACCCCCTGAGTCCCATCCTCTCCACCGCAGGACAAAGCCCTCAGCACCCCCAGAAGATGGATGGGGAACCAGGTTGCCTGTTTCCTCCGGTGTCGGGGCTGCTTCGAGCCCCCCAACCAGCCAGCTCCAGCCTCCCCAGCCCCCTTCAGGTGGGGAAGGTCCCGGGCAGGGCCGGCCTGGGCAGCTGTGGTCACTGGGAGGGGAGGATAAGCTGCATCTGTCTCCCCACCTCCCAGACTGGCTGGGCCTGCCCTTCCTGCACCTTCATCAATGCCTCAGCTCGACCAGGCTGTGAGATGTGTAGCACCCAGAGGCCCTGTGCTTGGGATCCCATTCCCCTAGCCTCCACCCAGCAGCCACCAAAGGTACCTGAGACAGAGGTAGGGAAAGGATGGGGACAGCGTGGCACAACAAGCAGAATGATGTGTTTCCTTCTACCCCCAGGTCACAAGGAGAGAGGATGGCCCTTCCCTCCCAGGCCCCAGGTTCCTGGACCCCCTCCTGAACCTCTCAGGGGATCTCTGCTGACTGCTCACTGGGGACAGAGCCAGGGCTGGGGAAGCAGCCATGAGCCCGAGTCATTAAAGACACTTCTGAGCCTGCTGACTGTCCCTTCACTGTGCCTTTGTGCACACAGGGCTGCTGGGAGATGGAAGAGTAGGCCAGAGCCTCACTGGGAGGTAACTTGGCAGAGGTGGCGCTTCTTAGTCAAGCCCAGGTGGCTGCTGAAGCCTGTACTTGGACCTCAGGTCTCAGGGGGCCAGACAGACCACAAGAGCTTGCAGAGCACACCCCGGCTGCTGACCACTGGGATGGGACCCTCTGTGTGATTCCCACTCTGAGCCTCTCAGGCATGTACCCCACCCCCACCCCCGCTTTGTCCCACCTAGCTCTCCCTTCTGCAGATTTTGGCCACCTCCTGCCCCTGAACTGCTCCAGCCAGGGTGCCCCTTACAGTCTCTCTGGGGGACAAGAAAAGCTCAAACTAGGACGCCTGTGCAGCTAGGACAGCACCTCCGTGGCTGTCCTGCCGTCGACAGCCCCACTGCTACCCTGGCCTCACGTGTACCTAGATGCTGTCTGGCCCCACTTCCAGCTATCTTGTGGATTGCTCGGAGGCATCATACCATTTAACAAACACCCCAATGCCTCTCCGCCCCTTGTGTGACCCTTAGCTGACAGCATGTCCAGCTGAGACTAGGAGCACATTCCAGGTAGTCTGCCTGCCTCTCTCTGCAAAGAGCAGTCTCCCTCCTTTCCCAGCCCCACTCCCTAGTCCCAGGAACAGCTCCTGCAGCTCCTACTTTAGGCTAGGCCTCTCCTGTTGAAGTGCTGTCAAGGACTCCCTACTGCCCTAAGGATGAAGGCCACATGGCTCAATACAGTGACACTTGGCTGGTCACTCCAGCAGGTTCTTAGGCCCCTGGACCATGTCCAGCTAGGCCAAGCCCTTTTACCTCTGTGGCCAGGTAATTTCCCCACCCTGAGTATGCCACCTTCTTTAACAGCTAGTACTCTGCTTCCTGTGCCATATCCAGTACTGCCTGGCCTCCCAGCTACCAGGCAGTGGTCAGTGCTGGCCACACTGCAAGAAGAACCCCCTGGGAGCTCTGAGGCCAAGGGTCTTAGTCCTGAAGTCCCCTGAAAACCTGTGTTTCCATCACACAATGGCTCAAATGTGTTATGTTGAGAAAATTAATTTATTCCCATGATGGGAGTAGAAGGATCTCCAACTAGAACTCAGTCTCCTGCCCCCTCCCCTCTTGTCCTAGAGGAAGGGGAACTTGGCTGAGAGGGCCAGCTGAGGCCCGAACAGGCCCAGGGCGGCTCCTTGGCTTGAGGGCCTGTTCAGGCAGGATGGCCAGCAGACAAAGGGCAGGGTCACTTGGGCGGCCGATAGGCCAGCTTCCGGCTCTTCAGGACTGACCACTTATGCCGCTTCATGGCGTACACCAGGGGCAACAGTAGACCCATCATGAGCACCATCTGGGGACGAGGCGGGCTCAGAAGAGGGGGGCAGGTAGGACCCCTGCCGGCTCTCAGCCCCACCCAAACCCTCTGCCCAGCCCCGTCACCTTGAGCCCCATGCGTTTGCGATGGTCGTGCTCTGGCTCAGACGCCCAGCGCAGGAAGGTACACACATCCTTAGCTACCTGGGACATGGTAGCTGGGGTACCTGGGCCAACGACAAGTGGTGAGGGCTGCCCGTGGGAGCCCCTGCCCAACACTGGGTAGCCCTCAAAGCATCCCCTCCGTGGAGTAGAGATGGGGGCCTGAGCCAGACAAAGCTAGGAAGGCTGCCCATGAGCCCCTGCAGACACTGCCTCAGCCAGATGGGCACAGCACCTCCTGGGCCTGAGAACACAGGGGAAGTACCCTGGCAGTCGGGAAGGTAAGACAGCTCGTCTGTCCCCAGGGTGGGGGCCTCTCACCGTCATCAAACTCCAAGACCTCGTCGTAGATGGGAGGCGCCATGGCGATGGCCTGTCCGGGGAAGTAGGGGTTGAAGTAGAGGCCTTCTCGCAGGGACACCCCAGTAGGGGGCTCACAGTAGCCGGTCAGCAGGGAGAAGACGTAGTCCTCGCCACCGTGCCTGCGACCAGACCCATCCTCCTCAGCCCTGGCAAGAGGAAGACCTTCCTCCCCCTCCCCACAACACCCTGCAGGCAGCCCTGTACCTAGCTCGCACAATGTAGCTGAGGTCAGGAGGCAGTGCTCCGCTGTTGGCTGCTCGAGCAGCCTCAGGGTTGGGGTATGGTTTGGGGAAGTAGTCAGACAGCTTCCCTGGCCGCATGAACATCTCCCCATCCTCATTGGGGCCATCCTGCATCTCCACCTGTCACCAAGAGCCCTATCACAACCTGCTGTCCACCACAGCAAGAGGCCCAGTCCCTAGGTCCTCTGCACCCCCAGGCCCCACACCTCCTCTGCCAGTGCCTTGGCTTCCTCCTCTGTGTAGCACACGCCAACCAGGTGGCGGTAAGCCACGTAGTCCATGCTGTGGCAGGAGGAGCACACCTGCCTATACACCTGGAAACCCCTCCGGATGCTAGAGAGAGAGAAAGGGTAAGGGATGCCAAGGATTTCACTCCACCCAGGAACACCCCCCAGCCAGCCAACCGCACACCTCGTATGGTCCAGGGAAGAGAGGAGGCCTCGGTGGGACCACGGATAGCTGGGGGGGTGCAGCTCCAAGTCACTGGCACTCACAGCAGAATGCAGAGCCACCGCCAGCCCCGCACCCCCTGCCGCCAGCATGCCCAGCGCTGACAGCATCACTTTCCGGCCCCGGGACATGCCGCACCTCGACGACAAGGACACTGCCTGCAAGAGCCTCGTTCAGCCCCTGCCAGAACACCACCCAGTCCTACCTGGGGATCTCTCAGCTCCCACCTTTCCCACTCATCCACCCAGCACCGGTCACCTCCTGCGGGACGGCAAAAACACACTCTGCGCCACGGCCCGCCCCACTCCTCCCCGATGCTGGCCCTGAGGAGGGGGTGTGACGCGCGTTCTTGGGTCCTGGGCCGGGGATCAGGCCGAAGTGGACAAGGGTGCTTGGGCAGGCCAAGGTCACCGGTAGCTGGCCGAGGTCAGGCTGAGGTCACTTCAGGACGTGGGCCCCGTCTGGAGGGCCGGAACGGGAGCGGGCCTGGGTGCGCCCTCCGGGAAAAGCCCCCGGCCCCAGGCCGGCAGCAAGCCCGCCCCGCCGCCCCCACGCTCGCCACGAGGCGCCTCTACCGCTCGGAGGAGCGGGCACCAGACCCTGCTCCTGGGCGCCCAGGGTCGGCAGGCAGCGGGGGTCCAGCCGGGGCAGGGGCGCCGGGGGGCGGAAGCTTCTCCCCTGCCGCCTAGCCCGCGCCCGGAGCCTCCCCGCCGTGACCTTCACGGCGCTGCGAGGCCAGGGAGCCGCGCGGGGAGCCAGGGCCAGCGCTCACCTGGGGCGTCCGCAGCGGGAGCGGCCCGGGTCGCGCGCCACAAAGCAGACTCCGGGCCCGCGCGCCCGGCAGTCCGGCGCCACGCGGGCCCAGCACCGCCCCGCGAAGCGAAGCCGCCGCCGCAGCCATCTTGGCCCTCTTCAGCGCGGCCGACATTCCCGTCGGCCCCTGCGCTGCCACGGGATGTCAAACCTCGCGATACCCGAAGGGCGCGGGGCGGGTAGGCCCGGCGTCTGTCTGTCAAGGGTGTGTCACTTCCTCTCAGCGCCTCCGGGAGTCGTGGAAACCGGCGTCGGGCGAGGATTCCCTGTTGCCGTGACAACACCCAGCCACTCCGGTTTCCCAGCTCCGCCTCTGGTCTCAGGGCCTCCACCGGGAGGCGCCCCTAGTCCGGAATCCACAACGTCCTCGAGCCGTCGCCAGTTTCGTCCCGCAGTACTTCCGTCCCGGATCCGGGGGCCCTCCGGACACAGCGCAGAAAGGAGCGAGGCTTCCGGGTCGCCTAGCGCCTGGGATGGGGTCTCGGCCACAGGCAGGGGCTCCAGCTCCAGGACAGGGAGGACAGCGCCGGAAGGCTGTGGCCCCCACCCCGCCCCGGCCTGCATGGACTGCGGTGGCGCCTCCGGGCTGAACACTGTGAGTCCCCCATACACTTGACAAGGATTTATTAAGCACATGTGTCCAGAAACTGGCAGACGCAGGAGCCATGAGCATGGCAGTCAAGGTCCCCCAAAAGTACTGTCAGTCATCAGAGAAAAATTGAAGAATTAAGGAGCTCGGAAAATTGCCTCCCCTCCACCATAAAGATGAGGTGGAAAACAGAAAAACTGTCGGAGTCAGCTTTTTCAGAACTCTGGAAATAAGCCTTGATTCAGCATCCTCAGCAGTGTTTATTACAAACAAGCAACTGAATCTTGATAAGAACAGAGTTTTACGGTGTTTTAACTTTTCCTGGTCCAATGCCACTGCATCTCGGTGGCAGTCTTCGAAGTAACAGCCCACATTCCTGGTACTGGAGGGAGCAAAACACCCTCCTTGCAAAGGACTATCGTTATTGAATCTGTCTGATGACCCCCTGGAAGACCCGGCTTACAAAGGTGACTCCGCTTACCAAAAACCTATTCCCTGAGGCTTTTTCTTGGAGTCAATTACAAGCAAGTGTAATTTCAAAGCTGCCTGAGGCAATGGATAACGGAGCAAAAAGTTTAAAGGAAGAGCTAGGTAATGCAATGTCCACAGGGGCAGTGAAGAGCCCTACATATTTCTGGACAATAAAAGGTCACAACGTAAGTGTGGCTGTGGACATACTTACGAAGGACCTGGAAAAGCCTTAGGTGCTCACCCGTGGCTGATCTTGAGCCTCTGTGCGCTGAGAAATGAAGCGGAAGGCAGAGTTGTAAACTGCCTGGCTAAGTGCTGGAGAGCACGCACCAACACGCACACAGAGCCACTCCAGAAAGACTGGGATATTTCTTGGTCCCATGCATTTAAGGAAATCTCTGCCCAACCATTAGCTAGTCACCAAGGTAATCAAGTAGAGACTTTAGTGGCTACACATGATAAATAATGCAGATAATCAGTTCAGAAAAGTCAATACACAGCAGCAAAAACAAAATTGGGATTGTTTCCAGAATTGCCACATTATATTATGTGGGTAAAATTGTAATATTGCCAGAATATCTCGCCTGGCGTTAGTTCATCTGCATATCAGTAGGCGTTGAGAGGTGGAAAAAAGTATGGCTTTAGTTCATTTGCATCATTCCTCGGGTGGAGAGAAGGTCATCTCCATTTCAATGGGTAATTACCTGGGCCAGGAGGGCTTATCCGTACCCCAGAGGTGAGGGGAGGGCAGGGTTTTTTTTTCCGGAGCAGAGGAGAGAAGACGTCCCGAACTGTACCTTGTAAGCAATAAACGAATTTTAAACATTATTTCTCCCTTTGCCTGGTTTCTGTTTTTAGAGGTATTTTGCCCGGGGATTTCCTCTCCCCGGACATACATTTTTTTTTCTCTTATTTTAATTATTTTTTTGGTATCAATATACAATTACATGAGCAACATTGTGGTTACTAGATTTCCCTCATTATCAAGTCCCCCCCACATAACCCATTACAGTCACTGTCCATCAGCTTAGTAAGATGCTATAGAGTCACTACTTGACGTCTTGGTGCTATACTGCCTTCCCCTGCCACTTCATTATATGTGCTAATCATAATGCCCCTTATTCCTCTTCTCCCTCCCTTCCCACCCCTATCCTCCAGTCCCTTTCCCTTTGGCAACTGTTAGTCCATTCTTGGGTTCTGTGAGTCTGCTGCTGTTTTGTTCCTTCAGTTTTTTATTTGTTCTTATACTCCACAGATGAGTGAAATCATTTGATATTTGTCTTTCTCCACCTGGCTTATTTCACTGAGCATAATATCCTCCAGCTCCATCCATGTTGTTGCAAATGGTAGGATTTGTTTTCTTCTTATGGCTGAATAATATTCCATTGTGTATATGTACCACATCTTCTTTATCCATTCATCTACTGATGGACACTTAGTTGCTTCCATTTCTTGGCTATTGTTGTTAGAACTGCCTCCGGGCATAGTAACCCCCCCTCCCCTTGTAAGGCCCAGAAAACAGGCCCTGCTCAGCCCCGGGATGGACGGCGACCCAAATACTCACAAGAGACCGGTCTTGATGCAAACAGCAAGAGGTTTATTGATTCCACCAGTGCGCTGGGGTCAAGACTCATAACTCACGCAGGAGCAGAGGAGTCCAACCCCGAGCAGAAATCACAGGAGGTTTTAAAGGAAAAGGGACCACAACCAGGGGGAGGCAGGGGGGAGGTCTGCTGATGATTCAATAGCAAAAATATTTCAATTAGGGTCTCACAGGGCTTTATCTTCACAGTAGGGTCTCACAGGGCTTTATCTTCACAATCTATCAGTTTTGGGGAGGATTACCTAGGCACGGGTTTGCAAGCTATTTTGTCATTGTGTTCAGGCCGGTTTTTATGACTCAGGCCAAGGGTCAGAGCCTACTTAACATTTTCCTATTCTTTCAGGTGGTTTCGGGGAAACTGAAACTCAGGCCCTCTGATTTCTGAGGCTTTCTGGGGTCTGTCATGGCATTAGTTTGGTCCTTTCATTCCCCACTTCTTCTTATGCATAGTTCTAATCATAGAACCAGAATTCCATATTATCATAAAATTCTTTTTCAGAATCAGGTACGGACTGGTGATGTTGTCTTAACATTAAGATTTGTACTGCACCAATCCGTTCTCTAATAAAAGTTACTAATCTGTTCAGAATGCAAGGGCCAATAGTTAGTAACAGAAGCAGAATCAGAATAGGTCCTATAAGGGAAGATATTAAAGTAGTAAACCAGGGAGATTTACTAAACCATCCTTCAAACCATCCTTGTTGAGATTCTCGTTCCCGCAGGCGTTTATCTAACCTTTCTCTCAGCTTAGACATGGAGTCTTTTATAATTCCAGAATGATCTACATAGAAGCAGCATTCTTCCCTCAATGCAGCACACAGTCCACCATCCTTCAAAAACAACATATCTAGCCTCTCCTGTTCTGCAATACTACTTCAGACAAAGAAGTCAGGGATTCCTCTAGTTTGGAGATAGATTGTTCTAAGGCTCGTAAGTCCTCATCCATTGCGGCTCTCAACATCTGGAAGTGCTGAGGCCCTTGTATCAAAGCTGCAGTTCCAGTACTTACTCCAGCTGCTACTCCGAGACGGCGTAAGCGAAGCTTAAGAGGATTATCAGTCTTTTCCACGTGCCAGGACTCATCTTCTTCTGCCTTTGGTGCAGCTTTTAGGTGGGAGGCGTGGATCCAGGCGGCTATTCCTTCGACCTTCACTGCAGTGGGAGTTGTCAGCAGGACTAGGTAGGGTCCTTTCCACCGAGGCTCGAGATTCCCAACACGGTGTCTGCGTACGTAGACAGCGTCTCCCACTTGGAACCGGTGAGGGACAATGGTGGTCTCAGTGGAGTAGGCCTCTTTCAGTTGTTCCCATGCCTGCTGGCGAACTACTTCTAGGGCTTTTAGGCGGACGAACAAGGATTGAGAAAAAGCAACATCAGGGTTATGTATTCCTCCTGCTTCCACAAGGGGGGGGTCCTCCACATAAAAGCTCATAGGGGGTCAGTCTAAATCGCCCTGGGGTGTTTCTTACCCGGAACAGGGCAAAGGGAAGGAGAGCTGTCCAGTCATTACCGCCGGTCTCTAAGGCTAATTTAGTCAAGGTCTCTTTTAGAGTTCTATTCATCCTCTCTACCTGTCCTGAGCTTTGGGGTCTATATGCACAATGTAATCTCCAATCAAACCCCAGTTGTTTGGCCAGTCCCTGACTTACCTGAGCAACGAAGGTGGGCCCGTTGTCAGATCCGATTACCTTAGGGATTCCAAACCTGGGAAAAATTTCTTCTAGAATCTTCTTGGCCACAATGTTGGCAGTTTCTGTCTTAGTTGGGTATGCTTCTACCCATCCTGTGAAAGTATCTATAAAAACTAGTAGATATTTATTCCCATATCTGGCAGGTTTTATTTCAGTAAAGTCTGCTTCCCAGTAGGCTCCAGGTCAATCACCCCGCAATCTTTGTCCAGGGGGGCATTGGTTGGAGCCTGCATTCGTCATGGCACAAGGGATACAGTGTTTAACTATAGCACTGACAACTTTAGGAAGTCCAATTACATAGTAAGGGGATGATTTTACTGTTTTCTTCAGGTGTTTGGTCCCCAGATGGGTGAGCCGGTGGAGCTGTCTCATGTATTCTTTAGCCTCTCTCTTGGGGAATATGATTTTCCCATCCCCTGTCTTTCTTAATCCTTGAGGCGTTTCTATAGTATACCCTAGGCGATTCATGATTTGGTAATCTTCTTTAGTGTACTGGAATCCCTCAGGGCTGGTCTTTGTTTCATAGTCACACATTGCTGGCAATATTGGGGTTCCGTGGGCAGCTTTTTTTGCTGTCTGATCAGCTAACTGATTTCTTTTAGCTATCATATCTGTGGCTTTTTGGTGCCCAGGGCAGTGTATGATGGCCACCTTTTTAGGCAAATGCACTGCCTCTAATAGACTCAGAATTTCTTCTTTATTTTTAATCTCTTTACCTGCTGATGTTAGTAATCCTCTCTGCCGGTAGATGGCACCATGTAGATGTGCTGTAGCAAAGGCTTCAGGGACTGACTTCTCAGTAAATATCCGATATTCTTCTTCTAATTTTAAACTTAAAACAACTGTGGGATCTTCCTGCAAGGTGACTTCAGGCCCCGATGGGGAAAAGAAAATTTGGGCTCCCATTTTGGTAAGGAGGTCTCTCCCTAACAGGTTGGAGGGGCAATCAGGTATAACTAGAAATGAGTGGGTTACCCGTCCCACACCTAAATCTACATCTCTTTGGGTAGTCCATGAATACAGTTTTTTTCCTGTGGTGCCCAGGACTAGGGACTTTTTGTCTTTCAATGTTCCCAAGGGTTCTAGTAACACAGAGTGTTCTACCCCGGTATCGACCAGAAAGTCCACTGGTCGCCCCTCCACCTGTAAGGTTACCCTGGGCTCGGGGAGGGGATCCGAGCCCCGTCCCCTCTAATCTTCTTCATCTAGGGTTAACACTTTTGGGTTTCTGCCCCTCCTCTTTGGGCACTCTCGGGCCCAGTGCCCTCTCTCCTTGCAGTAGGCACATTGATCTTTGTCAAGGGGTGGTCTGCCCATGCTTCTCGTTGTCTTCTGGCCCCTGTTGCTCAGGTTCCCTACCTGCCTAGGCCCTTGAAATCCTCTTTCTTTCTCTCCTACCACTGTGGCCAAAATTCTAGATAAGTTTTTCTCCTGTCTTCTGTCTCTTCTATCCTCCCTTTCCTCTCTCTCTCTCTTCTGCCTTTCTTCTTTCTCTTCCTCTGTCTCTCTTTTGTGATACACTTTCTCAGCCTCCTTCACTAGGTCCTGTAAAGTAAAATCCTGCAATCCTTCGAGGCACTGCAGCTTCTTTTTGATATCAGAAGCTGATTGCCCTATAAATGCCATAGCTACGGCTGCCCGCTGTCCCTCAGAGGTGGGATCAAAAGGAGTATAGCGCCTATAAGCCTCCATAAGGCGCTCAAGAAAAACTGAAGGCGGTTCAGTGGGCCCCTGAAGAATTTCTCTTACCTTAGCCAGATTAGTGGGCCGTCGCGCAGCCCCCTTGAGACCTGCCACCAGAGCCCGGCGGTAGACAGTCAACCTCTCCCTACCTTCCGGAGTGTTGAAGTCCCAGTTGGGTCGAGTCAGCGGGAATCCAGCATCTATCACATGGGGAAGTTGGGAGGGTTGCCCATTGTCTCCTAAAACATTTTTCCGGGCTTCCAACAGGATTCTCTCTCTCTCTTCCATGGTGAAAAGAGACTGCAACAGTTGCTGGCAATCATCCCAAGTGGGTTGGTGGGAGAACATGAGAGACTCTATTAATCCAGTAAGTCCTACAGGATTTTCTGAAAAGGAAGCATGATTAGCCTTCCAATTATATATATCTGCAGAAGAAAATGGCCAATACTGCATGGGTTGGACTCCGGGGGGCAGCACGGGAGGCCATAAACTCTAAGTGGGAGGGTTACAGTAGAATCCAGCCCATCCCCAGGAGGGGCCCCTCTACGACTTTGGGTACCCGCCGCTGGGCCCCCCGCTGCTGCTGGTAAAGGGGGAGCATTGGGCCCTTCTTCTTCCCTTTCTTGCACTACCGGCTGAGCAGGTTGTGGCTCAGGGGCTGGAGCAGGTTCTGCCGCCTGTTCAAGATAATATGGGGGAGGGTAAGGT
Source organism: Smutsia gigantea (assembly GCA_032199065.1). NCBI lineage: Eukaryota > Metazoa > Chordata > Mammalia > Pholidota > Manidae > Smutsia > Smutsia gigantea. The sequence continues at coordinate 22,878 of JAVSCE010015894.1, read as the reverse complement.
TCCGGCCATTCGGGAGGGGATTCTACTTCAGGATATATTTTAGGTTTCGGGGTTCCTGCAGTTCTGCTTCTATTTAGTACCAACACTTGAAACTTTGGTTTAGACATATTGGAAAAATAAGAACTTCAGACAAATATGAACATAAAGTTTATAAAATGGGTAATTAAAAGCTTTTAAAAAATAGCAATTTAAAAATGGAAAAAATTTTCTTTGATTAGATAACCAGATTAAGTTTAAATTGGTTTAGACTAGACCTTAAGGTTTTAGAAAATCTTTGGTTAAAAATCAAGACTATTTCTCAAAGCTAATCTCATAAAATATCAAAGCAATACAGAAATAAAGTTACTAAAAGGTTAAGAGGTGCCACAATTTTAAAGATCAAAGTAAACATCAGTTTCTCCCTTATACTTACAATTATTGAAAGATTTTCTATATTCAGTTGTATGTGTTCATCTTTAAAGTTATTTATGAAGAAATCTTTTCTTCAATTACAACAATGAACTATTGCAGCTCAAAACTGGAATGGTACAAGCAAAACAACTTCACACTTTGATAAGTATATGAAAAAGATATTACCCATAGTATGATACACAATTTCAGTAGGGTCCCATCTATCCACATTTTAAAAAGACTTATGGGAGGAAGGGGTAATATATAACAATTTACTGACTTACAGGAGAGTGCAAGTGAGGGAGCCTTGCTGAAAGTGTATTGCTGGCCTTACATACCTGCTCCATGCTGACTCCCCCACCCTGCAGAAACAGTGCAGTCTCTCAAATCAAGTACATTTCCAAAGAGAGAAACAGAGAGAGGGAGGGAAGGAGAGAGGCTTTATAACTTGGGTGTGGGGGGAATCAGTGGCCCATTAACTGCAGTGGAAAAATACAGTGCAAAGTCAATCTTTGGCCCCTTTAAAAAACACTGGATACGAACTGAAAAAAAGCAAATGCTTCCAGTTCTTACAAGAGAAGCTTTGCCTGTTAAGAAAGCTTATTGCCAAAGTATACAAGAAGCTGCCTAGTTTATTAAATCAACTGTCCAGCCCAAGCTGAAGGAGCAGACATTTTGTAATCCAATTTCAAAAAGTTAACAATAAATTAACAACAGACCTCTCCCCATACTCTGAAATGAGATTTTTCCATTTAGAAAAATCTCCCTGTAAATGAATACAGGCAGGCCTGAATTTCTGAGGCCAGGATCACTTGGATTCCTCCCGCCCACCCCCATCTTCTGTAGCTGTAACACCTCTGCCATCTTCTGCTGCAGGGGCTGCCCAGGGATGGCAGGGATACAAGTCCAAACCCTCTACTGCTCAGTTGTTCACTTTAATACTCAGAGAAGAGAGGAAGACAGCCTTTGTTATGAGAAATTACTTTTACACAATATGGACAAAGAAGTACATGATGAAAGGAAACAATCAAAACAGCAGTTTTCCTTATTGGTTACATGATGTAGGGTTGGTGGTCAGGGTGAGAATCGGGTCTTGGCTGAAAAACAAGATTCTTAACTGCAAAAATTAATTCTCTGTTAAAAGTACCCTCAGGAGGCCAACCTACATTGAAGGCCGGCCATTCAGTCGAGCAGAGGGTCTGCCATTGTCTTTTTCTAACTTCTACAGACAAGTCATGGGCCCTATTCTTGACGTCCGTCCAGCGGTCCAAAGTCAGAGACAAAGGGGTTGTCACAGTCTGTCCCATTTTGGTCGTTTCTAAATACACAAAAACAGCAAGCCACAAAACGACAAAAGACGCCAACAAACACTTTCCTCCTCTCGTTTTCCACAGACACGAGAGGTATTCAGACGGGGGAGGGCCCCTCCGTTGAATCCGCTCAAACCGGACCCTTTCCCCTTCCAACAGACGGGCGGAAAAATCCCCCGTTTCACACCCAGGGGCGTCCCCCAGGGTTGCAGCTTGTGGCCCCTGGCACGTCTGCCTTACCACAGCTTTCCGTTCCCTTACGGGAGCGGCAAGCGGCTGCCAAACCGAAAGCGCTTTTCACAGACCCAGATATCTGACAGAACAGGCGCCGGCGCACACAATAACTTAAGGATCCTTTGCTTACCTCCAAGTGGGTCTCTGGAGAATAGGGTGGCCGCAGATCCCGGACGAGCCCCCAAATGTAAGGCCCAGAAAACAGGCCCTGCTCAGCCCCGGGATGGACGGCGACCCAAATACTCACAAGAGACCGGTCTTGATGCAAACAGCAAGAGGTTTATTGATTCCACCAGCGTGCTGGGGTCAAGACTCATAACTCACGCAGGAGCAGAGGAGTCCGACCCTGAGCAGAAATCACAGGAGGTTTTAAAGGAAAAGGGACCACAACCAGGGGGAGGCGAGGGGGAGGTCTGCTGATGATTTGATAGCAAAAATATTTCAATTAGGGTCTCACAGGGCTTTATCTTTAAGGTCTATCAGTTTGGGAAAGATTACCTAGGCACGGGTTTGCAAGCTATTGTGTCATTGTGTTCAGGCCGGTTTTTATGACTCAGGCCAAGGGTCAGAGCCTACTTAAAATTTTCCTATTCTTTCAGGTGGTTTTGGGGAAACTGAAACTCAGGCCCTCTGTTTTCTGAGGCTTTCTGGGGCCTGTCATGGCGTTAGTTTGGTCCTTTCAGTAGATGGTGGGTAGATTTTAACTTGTCTATACAATAAATTGCTAAGAAGACTGTCCTACTTGCCCCATTGCCATTGTGAAATGCACATCAGAAGCAGTAGCCCAGATTTCCTGATGTTCACAGGAAAATATCAGGATAGGACTAAACTCCTGAAAACAGGTGAGTACAGACTGGCCATTCTTAAGAATTAGCTCTTCCAAACTCTTCCCTGCCACACCCCTCCTCCCCACTGGCAGATTACCATGTAAGGAGTTTGTCTCCTCCCAATGATGCCACTTTCAATGAGTTAAGGGAAATTCCAGAGAACTGATTGATAGTATGGAATTAAATTAGTAATAAACAATAGTGAGACCTCTGGAAATCCCAGAATGTTCATGAGCTAAAATAACACACTTCTAAAGAATTTATGAATCAAAGGAAAAATAAAAAGGCATTCAAAAATATTTTGAACTGAACAAAAATGAAAACACAACATATTCGAATTTGTGATTTTGTAGGATGTCACTAAAACAGTACTTAAAATTTATAACATTAAAGGCACTCGGTTTGATAATTTATAGCACTCTGTATTAGAAAAGAAGGAAGATTTCAAACTAATGAACTTGGCTTCACCTTAAGAAACAAGCAAACAGCAAACTAAAACAAAGTAAGCTGAAGAACGGAAATAAAGATTAGAGCAGAAATCAATAGAAAACAGAAAAAACAATAGATAAAAACCAATGAAACCAAATGCTATTTATTTGAGAAGATCAGTAATATTGATAAAACTCTAGGGTTATCAGGGAAAAAAGAGAAAAGACAAATTAACAATATCAGAAATGAGAGGGGTGACATCACCATAGATAATAAAATGATAAGGGAATATTCTGAAAAATATTTAGTAATAAATTTGACAATTTAGATGAAATGGGCAAATGCCTTCAGAGATACACACTACCAAGGTTCATTCAAGAAAAAAGAATTGGATTACTTCTGTATCTATTAGAGAACTGGAAAATTCAGTTAAGACCATTCCCACAAAGAAAACTTCAGGTTTTATTGGTGAATTCCATGAAACATTTAAGGAAAAAATAATACTAATTCTACACAAACTCTTCCAAATAACTGAAGAGAAGGAATATTTTCCAGTTTATTCTAGGAGGCCGGCATTACCCAGATACCCTCTTTCTGTAATACAAGGATACAATAAGTCAGCAGTCTGCAACCCACAGGAGGGCTCTCCCCAGAACCCAACAATACTGTCACCCTGATCTCACACTCTCAGCCTTTCAGCCTCTGGAACTGTGAGAAATTAATTTCTGTCGTTTATAAGCCACCCAGGTCTTGCTATTTTGTTAAGAGCAGTCTGAACTGATTTAAACACTATCCCTTCTACTTTCTCTTATATTCCCAGTTTCCCCTTTCTCCTATAGATAATAGCTCTTCTAAGTTCTTGTTTTACCCATTCTGTTCTTTATTTTTTAACATATAAGTAAATATGTATATAAATATATTCTTAATATACAATTTTATCTTTATTACATAAAGGGCTGCATATTACATATATTGATCTAAACCTTGCTTTTTTCATTTAAAATATTTCTTGGTGATCAATCCATATTATGCACAAGTTTTTTTCCTCAAATTTTTTTTAACAGCTTCATAGAATTCTTTTGCATGGATATACTGTAGTTCATTAACAAACTTTCTGTTGATACACATTTGGAATACTTCCATTCTTTTGCTTTCCCAAGTAATGCCATAACAAATAACCTAGTCCTTCAGTCATTTAGAAATATTGGCAGTATATTTTTTGGATAGATAACCATTAGAAAATTTGTCAAAGGACAAACGTTTATTTTTTTAGATTTTCCCAAATTCTCCTTCATAGATATTGTATCACCACTTTGTATTCCCACCAGCAATGGATGAGAGAAACTTTTTTCCATATACAGTTTTCTCCTTAAAGTATGTTGTCAAACTTTTAGATTTTGCCAATCACATAGGTGAGAAATGGTGCTGTAATGTTGTTTAGATATGCATTTCTCTTACTATGAGCATCTTTTTCTAAATGTTTAAGGCCAATATTTTTTTTCTGGAGTGCTATCTGTTTATATTATTTTACCATTTTTCTATCAGATTGTTGGTCTCCCCCACGTCAAATTTCCAGGAGCTTTTGTATGTTATGATATAAATTGTGGCTATCTTTTTTTCAGTTTTTCCTCTAGACTTTGCTCATGTAAAGTCATTCATTTTTTTCTTATGTAATTGAATTTATTACTGCTTCTGGATTTTGCATCATAGATAGGAAACTTGCTCCCACTTCGCTTGTGATTTATAGTACTCTTATGCTTTGTTCTTTTTCCTTTTCACATTCGGATCTCTAATCTATTTGGAATTATCCTATTGGGCATTTGAGTCTCATTTTAGATTTTTAGTTTATTGTATATTTCTCTTGATTTGACAACACCACTGTTTAAATTATTATGATGGTTTAGAATGTATTTTAGTAGCTGGTGATGCTGACCTGTCTGTGGATAAATGCCCCAGCTTCCCACCCCTCTCGTAAGACAATTGTAGGAAATCTTCCACTTTTCAGTTCCCAGTAGGATTACACCCAGGTGCCTACACTATTACTCTTCTCATTAATGCATGTTTTGTTAGATTTTCTCCCTTCTTGGTCTCACTTCCTCACTGATGCCTCCTCAGATCACCTTCCAAATGAATTATGAATCTTTGTCTAAAGATCTGCTTTTGGGGAACCCAACCTAGGAAAGAATTACTCTTAGGTTTTAACCTAGAAGTGGAAGATACCACTCACCCTGCCCCAAGTATGCTATATATATGTGTGTGTGTGTGTGTGTGTGTGTGTGTGTGTGTGTGTGTGTGTGGTATACGGAAAGAGAGGGAGAAGTGGTGTCCCCTTGTAATTTAGCTGTTCAGAATGTAGCATTTTTAAGCTTATTCTTCTGGTCATTTCCCTATAGCCCATATCTGCTCTTTATATTCTTCAGACTTGAAGCTTCTTTGGATTGTTCTTGGGGAGAACCGATCCCATCTCCCACACTTAGGCTGAAGTTTCTTCTTATCTATTTTTCCCATCAATTTGAACCTATCTACTTTATAGTTTTCAGGATTTTCTCAAGTTTCTGAATTTACTGCTGGCTTTCTCTCTTTCTTTCTTTTCAGTGTCTGTCTGTCTATACACACACACACCACACACACACACACACACACACACACACACACACGTATGTGTGTGTGTATGGTTGAAGCAAAATTTCTTAGGCACATTTATCTTAGCAAGTTTTCAAATTTTTTACTTATTAATGAGGGAGTTCACTGTTAGATAATTCCAGGCATATTTAAAATGACCAGGAAGAGAACCAGTTCAAATACATTAAGTTTTTAACTAGGCACAGACTGCCATTTTACTTCATTTGGTCTTAAGGTTCACATTATCATCAGTGGTAGTGAGGGTTATATTTATGGGATGGATGAATTGGAGCTGTCTTCTCATAATTGCCAACTTGAACCAGTAACCAGAAATAATAAGTAACATATCTGAGAAGTAGATAAAAAGCAGATTGATCTCTAATAACCGAACATACCTACAAAAAGATTTTACCCCTTCACAAAAGGCCGAGTAGAGGTCAGCCTGATCAGTCATAGTCACAAGCCGCAGCCAAAGATGCTGCCCATACTAGCTGCATGATTCGCAGTCTCGGGCCAAAATCATTATCTCAATATCCCTAGTGCTACCTCCATGTCTCCCACTTCCTCTCTCCCTCCTCACCTCCTTTCTCTCTCTGTTTCCCTCTCCTCTTTCTCTCGCCTTTAATAGGTCTGTTCACTCTACCGTTTTCTATGTATACCACATAAGATTTTATATTCTGCTCTTTCCCCAAATATTATACAGTAAATATTTCCTCTGTTACTCTTTATATTCATTAGTTATAAAGACAAATACCCATAGGTGTCTATACCACTGGAAAGATGTCCTTTTCCCTTTGTAATTAATAAGTTATCCATGGAGTGACACTTTGAAACTGTAAATAAGCTATTGCCTGATAATGTCTGACCACTGACTTTAGCGTCCGTTTAGATCAGTTATGGCCTAAATCTAACTACGGTAGTTACAATGGTTATGCTTTATTTCTAACTACATTTATTAGTCAGCATTCTTCTGAGAGCTTTTCCTTCCTCAACATTTATTTTCATTGTGTGTTGGTGTAGGTGAATGAACTCATTTTTTAGAAAAATGTAATGGGTTATAAGGCATTCTTGTCATTATTTCTTTTAATTGTTAAATTATCCCATTGGGTTCTACCTCCTTTTGTTATGGCCCCTTTGGCTGTTGTACTTCCTTAGTTTCTGGCACGATGTTCTCGGTTCACCTTCTACTTTTCATGCCCGGGCCCTGGAACCATTCAGTTCTCTAAGAAGCCCAGGGGATCCTTGTAGGAGAAAAGAGTGTTGAAAAACCAAGATGTAGGCATTGCGTGTACTCCCTGCTACTCAGCTGCTGCAGCTTTTAGGCCCTCTCAGTGGACAGAACTAAGGAATAGATTTTTTTTATTATGTACTTAAAAATACACTTGATCTTTGAATAATGTGGGGGTTAGAGCCACAGACCCCCTGCATAGTTGAAAATCTGCATATGATTTTGACTCTCCAAAAACATAGCTCCTAACAGCTTACTGTTGACTAGAAACCTTACTCATAACACGAACAGTCAATTAGCACATATTTTGTATGTTATATGTATTATGCACTGTATTGATGCAATAAAGTAAGCTAGAGAAAACAAAATGTTTTCCAAAGCGTCTCAAAACTCCAAAAGTTTTTCCAATATATCTATGGAAAAAAATCTGCATGTTAGTGGGCCTGTGCAGTTCAAGACTGTCGTTCAGGATCAACTGTATTTCCATATTTAGGATCATGTTTTGCTTTTTTTTCTGTACTGCCATAAGGCTGATGACAATTTGCTAAGCGTGATGACTGTGTCTATAGATTGGGTAATATGACCACCAGAATACAAAATCTGGGAAGGTGAGTTTCCAGAATTTGAGCAATTGGTTCAAGTAACATGAATATTTAAAAAAACTGTTCATCCTTTTATGAACTTGTTTTCTAGAAGCTTTGATTATATGGGTAAAGTTGTTTTGCTCTATGTTTACCGGAATAAGATATCATAGTTTTTTTTTTCTAATACTATCAGGTACGTAAAAATTATTATTTTAAGATTAACTTCCTTTGTTTACTAGAAAAATTAAGCATGTTCATAGTTGTGTTTCCTCTTTGGTGAATTATTTATTCTAGTCCTTTTCCCTTTAGCTTATTCCATTTGCAGTATTTCATTTTTTTTTTTTTGGTTGTCTATTTGATTAGGTACTGTGCATACTTAACCTGTGGACTTTTTTTTTCCTAACTCAATAGATTTTTTCCAGCGAAACCCAGAGATAATTTTTTCCTAGTTAATAATTAGGAAAATTTCTGAGTGTGATCAAACAAAAATCAAATGTGAGGCATATGAGAAATAGATTAGGCAGGTTACTTTTTTACTATTAGCGTAAAGAATAATATAAAACCTTGATTTTCCTCAGTCACATTACTTTCTTTTGTGAATGTGATTTCTAAGAAAATGAAACAGTTAAAACGTACAGGTTTTATTATTTTCTTGTTCTTTTTGACTGAATCCCTAACCCTGCCCACAAATCCTCAAGATATAGGTAAGAAATCTACTTTTATATCAGCTAAGGAATGACTAAGGGGGGATAACTAATTTTTTAAACCTTGTTTTCTTTCAGTTTATGTTTTCACTTGTTTTTTTCTTCCGGACCAGGTATCCTGAACTCACCTTCCCAGATTTTGTATTTTGCTGGTCATATTACTCAATCACACCCAGCAAATGGTCATCAGCATTATGACAGTGTAGAAAGTGTTGCTGGGAGATAGAATTTAGATTTGAAAATATTACTATTTCTTGCAAATGTAAATAGTGTATGATAACAGCGGAACATAAGATAAGAGTTGGGATTTTTCTGGATCTTTCAGTCATCCAGTGTGTCTCCCAACTAGGTGGTGAGCACCTTTAGGGTATTCAGGATGCTGCTTCCTCCAGCGGGCAGTTTGTAGATCTCCCCAAGCCTGTGTACCTCCCCAGGCCTGGCCAAGGCAGTGTCAGCCTGGAGGAAAGGGTAACTTTTATGTTTCTTTTACCCGAGAGAGACCATTTTGAACTTCATCTGTTCAGAGGAAGTGTCTTTTTGTATTCCCTCTGGCTGGAAGGAGCACCTTTTTAAACTATATGGAGCTTAAAGGAGTGTGGTCATTCTTGAGTTCTCCTCCTTTGCCACTTGTAACAACTTGTTCAAAAATCTTGTTGACTTTTGTCTCTGTAATGTCTGTTGATTCCATGTTTTCCTTTGCATTTCCACTACTCCTACCAAAATTCATGTCTTGCTGATTCCACAGTAGGACAATTACAGAAGTCTCCTAATGGGCTTCTTGCTTTTTTTCATCTATTCATTTATTCTTCCATCCACCTATTTGATAAATAGTTTTTGTCACTTTCTACTTGTCAGGCACTGTGAGAGATCCCAGCTCATAAGATATACCACTACCTGGATGGTATTTCTTAGCATATAGAAATGATCTTATTACTATTCCATATAACCATGGTTTCCAACAGAAGCCTGAAGGCCTCAGCTTCAAGCGAGACCCCATAAGCTGGACTCTTTCTATTCTCGCTTCCATTCTTTTTTTCTGACCTACTTTCTCATCAAAGTGGATTGACTGACTTTCCCCAAATACATCCTAAGAGTTCTCACTATTTGCTTTTCCTTACATCATTCTCGCCACACAGAAAAACAAGTTTTCTTATTTCTCCATTGGCTGAAATCTTGTACATATTTTCAGAATCAACTCATATGCCACTTCTCCTCTAAACTTTGGTTTTTCACCCAGGGATCATAAATATTCCTGCCATATACTTACCCACATTATTGTAGAATGTCATATGCATTCTAAATTGGATTACAGTCATATTCCTGAGTCATTTGCACTATGAGTATTTAGGAAGCTGAGGTCAAAGGGAGATGTCTTAGTCATCATTGATTCCTCCCAGTGTCCAGCACAATACTTTGTAAAAGTAAGGACTCCATAAGAATAGTGCATGCAGACAAATGTAAATGTGCTCCAATTAGTATATACTCACAGGTAATCAATGATTTGAAACTTATTCAGAGATTACCTAAGTATCTGTGTCTGACTTACACTATACACTATAGCGACTGCCAGCATGCTATGACATCTCTTGTTGGGACCTGTTGTAGCACTGTATCGCATATCAGTTAACCTTCATATTACTTTTCTAGTCATACGTGATAGATAGTAGCACGGAAATGGTGCTCATGTTTGACACTTGTTGCTGGGGAGCCATCAACATCAAACTTAAAGTCTAGTTAATTTGAAATTCATTCAAGTCAATTCAACTTAATGAATATTTCTTGAGCACATAATCAACCGTGATGAAGATCTTATATGCGGTTCATATGACGTCTCTCCTTCTTAAGTATGCCAAATTATTTTCTACTATCAGTTTTCTATTGTATACTTTGTGAATTTAGACATGAACAGTTATTTTTTGGAAAATGTTAAAATATCAGAATATGTAATGACCTAAATATATCTGCTTTTCAGATGATGTTAGTATCACCCAGAAATTCATAGAGGAGAATCTTGGATTTATGTGAGTTTTTCTAAACTATTTTTAATGATGATAGCAATCATCATAATCTTATCTGATATATTCCAGGTTAGTGCTTCCTAACAGTAAGTTAATTAACTAGAAACAATATCAAAAAAGTAAACACAGTATTTTTTTAACCATTTTTTAAATTTTTATTATCATTAATTTACAATTACATGTGCAATATTACGATTATTAAACTACCCCTTCATCAGGTCCCCCCCACCAACCCCATTACAGTCACTGTCCATCAGCGTAGTGAGATGCTATAGAATCACTACTTGTCTTCTGAGTTGTACTGCCCTCCCCGTGCCCCCCCAACATTACATCTGCTAATCGTAATGCCCCTTTTTCCCTCTTATCCCTCCCTTCCCGCCCATTTTCCCCAGTCCCTTTCCCTTTGGTAACTATTAGTCCGTTCTTGGGTTCTGTGAGTCTGCTGCTGTTTTGTTCCTTCAGTTTTTTTCTTTGTTCTTATACTCCACATATGAGTGAAATCATTTGATACTTGTCTTTTTCGGCTTGGCTTATTTCACTGAGCATAATACCCTCTAGCTCCATCCATGTTGTTGCAAATGGTAGGATTTGTTTTCTTCTTATGGCTGAATAATATTCCATTGTGTATATGTACCACATCTTCTTTATCCATTCATCTACTGATGGACACTTAGGTTGCTTCCATTTCTTGGCTATTGTAAATAGTGCTGCAATAAACATAGGGGTGCATCTGTCCTTTCAAATTGGGCTGCTGCATTCTTAGGGTAAATTCCTAGGAGTGGAATTCCTGGGTCAAAAGGTATTTCTATTTTGAGTTTTTTGAGGAACCTCCATACTGCTTTCCACAATGGTTGAACTAATTTGCAGTCCCACCAGCAGTGTAGGAGGGTTCCCTTTTCTCCACATCCTCGCCAACATTTGTTGTTGTTTGTGTTTTGGATGTTGGCCATCCTCACTGGTGTGAGGTGATATCTCATTGTGGTTTTAATCTGCATTTCTCTGATGATTAGCAATGTGGAGCATCTTTTCATGTGCCTGTTGGCCATCTGAATTTCTTCTTTGGAGAAGTGTCTATTCATGTCCTCTGCCCATTTCTTAATTGGATTATTTGCTTTCTGTTTGTTAAGGTGCATGAGTTCTTTATATATTTTGGATGTCAACCCTTTATCAGATACGTTTTTTATGAATATATTCTCCCATACTGTAGGATGTCTTTTTGTTCTACTGATGGTGTCCTTTGCTGTACAGAAGCTTTTCAGCTTGATATAGTCCCACTTGTTCATTTTTGCTTTTGTTTCCCTTGCCCGGGGAGATATGTTCATGAAGAAGTTGCTCATGTTTATGTCCAGGAGATTTTTGCCTATTTTTTTTCTAAGAGTTTTATGGTTTCATGACTTACATTCAGGTCTTTGATCCACCTTGAGTTTACTTTGTGTATGGGACTAGACAGCAGTCCAGTTTGATTCTCTTACATGTAGCTGTCCAGTTTTTCCAACACCAGCTGCTGAAGAGGCTGTCATCTCCCCATTGTATATCCAAGGCACTTTTATCAAATATTAATTGACTGTATATGTTTGGGTTAATGTTTGGATTTTCTATTCTGTTCCACTGGTCTGTGGGTCTGTTTTTGTGCCAATACCAAATTGTCTTGATTACTGTGGCTTTGTAGTAGAGCTTGAAGTCAGGGAGTGTAATTCCCCCTGTTTTATTCCTCCTTCTCAGGATTGCTTTGGCTATTCGGGGTCTTTTGTGGTTCCATATGAATTTTAGAATTATTTGTTCCAGTTCATTGAAGAAAGATGTTGGTAGTTTGATAGGGATTGTGTTGAATCTGTAGATTGCTTTAGGTAGTATAGCCATTTTGACAATATTTATTCTTCCTAGCCAAGAGCATGGGATGCATTTCCATTTGTTAGTGTCCTCTTTAATTTCTCTTAGGAGTGCCTTGTAGTTTTCAGAGTACAGGTCTTTCACTTCCTTCGTTAGGTTTATTCCTAGGTATTTTATTCTTTTTGGTGCAATTGTGAATGGAATTGTTTTTCTGATTTCTCTTTCTGTTAGTTCATCATTAGTGTATAGGAAAGCAACAGATTTCTGTGTGTTAATTTTGTATCCTGCAACTTTGCTGAATTCAGATATTAGTTCTAGTAGTTTTGGAATGGAATCTTTAGGGTTTTTTATGTACAGTATCATGTCATCTGCAAATAGTGACAATTTGACTTCTTCTTTACCAATCTGGATGCCTTGTATGTCTTCGTTTTGTCTGATTGCTGTGGCTAGGACCTCCAGTACTATGTTGAATAACAGTGGAGAGAGTGGGCATCCTTGTCTTGTTCCCGATCTTAGATGAAAAGCTTTCAGCGTCTCGCCGTTAAGTATGATGTTAGCTGTGGGTTTGTCATATATAGCCTTTATGATGTTGAGGTACTTGCCCTCTATACCCATTTTGTTGAGAGTTTTAAGCAGGAATGGATGCTGAATTTTGTCAAATGCTTTTTCACCATCTATGGAGATGATGATGTGGTTTTTGTTCTTCTTTTTGTTGATGTGGTGGATGATGTTGATGGATTTTCGAATGTTGTACCATCCTTGCATCCCTGGGATGAATCCCACTTGATCATGGTGTATGATCCTCTTGATGTATTTTTGAATTCGATTTGCTAATATTTTGTTGAGTATTTTTGCATCTACGTTCATCAGGGATATTGGTCTGTAATTTTCTTTTTTGGTGAGGTCTTTGCCCGGTTTTGGTATTAGAGTGATGGTGGCTTCATAGAATGAGTTTGGAAGTATTCCCTCCTCTTCTATTTTTTGGAAAACTTTAAGGAGAATCGGTGTTATTTCTTCTCTATATGTCTGGTAGAATTCAGAGGTGAATCCATCAGGCCCAGGGGTTTTGTTCTTGGGTAGTTTTTTGATTACCAATTCGATTTCGTCACTGGTGATTGGTCTGTTTAGTTTTTCTGTTTCTTGCTTGGTCAGTCTTGGAAGGCTGTATTTTTCTAAGAAGTTGTCCATTTCTTCTATGTTTTCCAGCTTGTTAGCATATAGATTCTCATAATATTCTCTTATGATTCTTTGTATTTCTGTGGGGTCCGTCGTGATTTTTCCTTTCTCATTTCTGATTGTGTTTATGTGTGTAGATTCTCTTTTTCTCTTAATGAGTCTGGCTAGGGGTTTATCTATTTTGTTTATTTTTTCAAAGAACCAGCTCTTGGTTTTATTGATTTTTTCTATTGTTTTATTCTTCTCAATTTTATTTATTTCTTCTCTAATCTTTATTATGTCCCTCCTTCTGGTGACTTTGGGCCTCATTTGTTCTTCTTTTTCCAATTTCAGTAATTGTGTCTTTAGACTATTCATTTGGGAATGTTCTTCCTTCTTTAAATAGGCCTGGATTGCAATATACTTTCCTCTTAGAACTGCCTTTGCTGCGTCCCACAGAGGTTGTGGCTTTGTGTTGTTGTTGTCATTAGTCTCCATATATTCTTTGATTTCTGTTTTGATTTGGTCGTTAACCCATTGATTAATTAGGAGAGTGTTGTTACGTCTCCATGTATTTGTGAGCCTTTTTGATTTCTTTCTAAAATTTATTTCTAGTTTTATACCTTGGTGATCTGAGAAGTTGGTTGGTAGGATTTCAATATTTTTGAAATTACTGAGGTTCTTTTTGTGGCCTAGTATGTGGTCTATTCTGGAAAATGTTCCATGTGCACTTGAGAAGAATGTGTATCCTGTTGCTTTTGGGTGTAGAGTTCTGTAGATGTCTGTTAGGTCCATCTGTTCTAGTGTGTTGTTCAGTGTCTCTGTGTCTTTACTTATTTTCTGTCTGGTTGATCTGTCCTCTGGAGTGAGTGGTGTGTTGAAGTCTCCTAAGATGAATGCCTTGCTGTCTATTTCCTCCTTTAATTCTGTTAGTATTTGTCTCACATATGCTGGCGCTCCTGTGTTGGGTGCATACATATTTATACTGGTTATATCTTCTTGTTGGACTGACCCCTTTATCATTATGTAATGTCCTTCTTTATCTTTTGCTACTTTCTTCGTTTTGAAGTCTATTTTGTCTGATACAAGTACTGCAACACCTGCTTTTTTCTCTTTGTTGTTTGCATGAAATATCTTTTTCCATCCCTTCACTTTTAGTCTGTGTATATCTTTTGGATTTGAGGTGAGTTTCTTGTAGGCAGCATATAGATGGGTCTTGCTTTTTTATCCATTCTGTTACTCTGTGTCTTTTGATTGGTGCATTCAGTCCATTTACATTTAGGGTGATTATTGATAGGTATGTACTTATTGCCATTGCTGGCTTTAGATTCGTGGTTACCAAGGGTTCAAGGGTTGCTTCTTTCCTATCTAACAATCTAACTTAACTTTCTTGTTAAGTTATTGTAAACACAATCTGATGTTTCTTTATTTCTCTCCCTTCTTATTCCTCCTCCTCCATTCTTTCTATACTAGGTGTTTTATTCTTTGCCTTTAGTTAGTATTTGGATGGTCTGCTTTCTTTGCTATGATTTTATTTTCTCTGGTGACATCTTTTAGCCTTAGGTGTGCTTCCATCTAGAGCAGTCCATTTAAGATATCCTGTAGTGGTGGTTTATGAGAGGCAAACTCTCTCAACTTTCGTTTATCTGGAAATTGTTTAATCCCTCCATCATATTTAGATGATAATCGTGCTGGATACAATATTCTTGGTTCGAGGCCCTTCTGTTTCATAACGTTAAATATATCATGCCATTCTCTTCTGGCCTGTAAGGTTTCTGTTGAGAAGTCTGATGATAGTCTGATGGGTTTTCCTTTGTAGGTGATCTTTTTTCTCTCTCTAGCTGCCTTTAATACCCTGTCTTTATCTTTGATCTTTGCCATCTTAATTATTATGTGTCTTGGTGTTGTCTTCCTGGGTCCCTTGTGTTGGGAGATCTATGAGCTTCGGTGGACTGTGAGACTACTTCCTTCCCCAGCGAGGGAAAGTTTTCAGCAATTATTTCTTCAAAGACACTTTCTATCCCTTTTTCTCTCTCTTCTTCCTCTGGTACTCCTATAATGCGAATATTGTTCCGTTTGGATTGGTCACACAGTTCTCTTAATATTCTTTCATTCCTAGAAATCCTTTTATCTCTCTCTGCCTCAGCTGCTCTGTACTCCTGTTCTCTGTTTTCTATTCCATTAACAGTCTCTCGCATCTCATCCATTCTGCTGTTAAGCCCGTCGATCACTTGTCTGATTTCTGTATTGTCTTTCCTCAGTTCCCTCACTTCCTCCCTCAGCTCTTGCACATTTCTCTGTAGGTCCATCAGCATGGTTATGACTTTTATTCTAAATTCTTTTTCAGGAGGCTGTGCATTTCCATCCCTTCAGACTCCCTCTCTGGGGTTGTCTGGTTGATTTTGGTCTGAACCATATTCCTCTGTCTTTTCATGGCTGTATAATTTGGTCACTGATAGTTGCCATGTATGTCAGCTGGGCTCTTTAAGACCGCCTCTTGGGGTGCCGAGTCCTCTCGGGTGTAGCTGCACGCTGTGCGCTTTCCTGTGAATTCTCGTCTCTCTTTTAGGAATATATGTATTTTCTCTGTTTTCGTAGATAAATATAGTGTTGGGAGGAGATTTCTGCCGCCCTGCTCACACCGCCATCTTCCCGGAAGTGCCTCCCCTTAAGTTCTTTAAGAGATGTTACAAGAGCTCATAATAATTGTGTAAGATCAGATAGAGAAGCTTTCCTTATTAGAATGAGTTACTATAAATGGCTGTTTTGATCTTTCAGTTTCTCCAAGGATAAAGCAATATAAGATGCCAGGTTTTTCACCAATAACAATAAAATTACTTAAGTTCAGAATGAATTTATCAAAAGTAACTGCTCCCTTTTATATTTTATAGAGCCAACTTATGAACTACACCTGCTCTAATCAATCTATCCTGTCCAGCAAGATTGCTCCACGCTGTGCATTGCCAGAACCATTCCGAGGCGAATGCGTTATCAACTCAGAAAATGATGATAAACCTGATCTTTCATGCCTGCCTATCAGCAGATTTACAGAAGATCAATTTGTATGCCAACAATTCACTGACAAGCAAGATGATTTCCTACACGAGTAATACAGAGTTTTGTAAAATCTTAATGATCGAGTGTATTTATGGGTTGTTTTGGGAGAGGTTGTAAACTTGAATGATGACAAAAGTTAGCCAAGGATGTGAGTGAGTGACTATGTGGGAACTGGGACCAGGAGGAGATGCTCTGTGGAGTCCAGAGCTGGCATCCGCTATGCAACTCCAGCCACTTGTTGCTATACATGCTTTGGGGGTTGAGTATGCTCCCTTTTTAAAGAAGCTGAAAGTCTCTTGATTTCTGAGTGTTGATAACTAATATAGGAATTTTTAAAGACACTGTGAGGATCAAGTGTTGGCAAGCTCTGCTGTAAGGCACTTAGAGTCATCTCTAAGTAACAGCATTTTAAATTAAATTAATTTTATCATTAAATTCCAATTAATTTAATATGTACTGTCAAAGCCATGGTGTGGGATTTAAAAATTCGAGAGATGGAGTATTAACATCTCTGGTGTCCATCCAGAAATGCATATTAATTTGTACATAAGACAAAAAGATTTCAGTATATAATATTAAGACAATGTTGTTGTGTGATTGAAATATTTACAAAGTCATTTTGGGAATCCTTATTTGGAGCAGCTAAATTTCAACAAACATGGAAGCTGAGTTTTCTTCAAAGTTCTTTGTAGAATGACTTAGCTATATTTCTGAAATTACATTTGATGCTAGCTAATAAAAGTAAATGTCACTACATGAATCCACTTATTCCTAAACTTGCACCTGGTACTGAAAAAGTTGATGGGTGTAGCTTCCCAGTGGAATCACACTAGATTGAGTTGGGAGACCTGAGTAGCAGTATAGCTTTGTCATGCATGAACTGTGGGATGCAGGTCAAGCCACTTAATTTCCCCAGCTTTTGCGTTTCAACTGTAAACTGAGGTGGTTGGATATGATCACTTCAAAGGGCCTCCTGTGATTCCACGATTCCTTTGAAAATATTCTGGAGTACACATTTATTTCTCTTTCTTGTAACCTAGAAGAATGTGCAGATTATGCATGGACTACTCATGCTTGAAGACTTACATAGAAAAAGAAGTGAAAATGGTGATTTAATACCTAGCCAGCATTTTCTTTCAAAAATTTTGTAATACTTATAAATTCTAAACTCAGGGATCATTGAGAAAAATGTACTCTCACCCAAACATTTGAAATTAATTTCTAGTAAAAGTAAGTACAAATTCTGAGCCAGGAACTATTACCTAATCAGAATGTTTTTGGCCCAGATTCTGGATCTGCCACTTACTAGTGTGTGACTTTGGAAAAAATCTAGAGTTAGGGTTAGGGTTAGGGTTAGGGTTAATTTTATGGACTAGATTTCCTTATCTCAAAATGAAGTTAATAAACCTTCCCAGCCCCCAAAGTTTCCAAATGCCTTAAGGTCACTTAATTGAATAAATTTCACAATCATAATTGGCTTTTGAAAGGAAACTCGAGGTCTCTGAGTTTTACTGTTTACTTTCTAATATGTTTCATATGGATACAGGTTTCTTTATGAATATTCAAGAAGACATCCAGAGTTGGCAGTTCCAGTGATTTTAAGAGTGGATACAGTGTATCGAAATTTGTTGGGAAAATGCTGTAAATTAGAAAATCCTTTGGAATGCTACGGCCATGGGGTAAATTCCTTTTTATTTTTTAACCTGTTACTCAGAAGTGACTACAAACAGAGGAAAAATTGCAGTGTTGGTATTAGTGTCATTCTTCTGTAAGAAGATAATACATGGGCTTGCTAATTGCAAGCACTACATACAAAATGTGATTTCCATCTAAACCAAAGGCCACACCATCCTATTGCAGCAATTCTGTGTGAATCACCTTCTTGGGGATTCTGTGCTTTAGGAAACTTTCTTTGTGTAATATCTTCTTTAAAGTGAATGTCTGCTTGGCACAGTAACAGGGAGCATGGAAGCACAGCCCATTAGGCATGGAAAGGTAGACTATTTCCACAAAGCGGGCCTGCAAACTGGCCCTATTTTAGGCCAAAAGTCATATTATTTATAGGCAACAACTCCTGTTATGTATTTTATATGAAAAAAAAGCAGGTGGCTTTACAAATCTGACCAGGTGATCCATTATCTATGACTTATCAGGAGCTAGGTGGCTCTGGCTTTTACTGTTCTGAGCAATGGCTTACATATTTAATGTAAGTGTGGTGGGTGGGGAGATGTGGAGGGTGGAAGCATCCCTAGTCTTGTCTGGGCGCAGGCTGGCATACTAGCATCTTTCTGGTCCCAGGGAGAAGGATCAATGAAGGTGATTTAGTTTCCTGCAGGTTTACACCCTCTCAGCATCCATGGTAGGCCTCCATAGTAACAATTATAGTAACAGTGCCATGCGAGAGCATGGCTGTGTACCGTTTACAACCAGTGTCCTATTTGATCCTTACAATAGCATGGTAACATAGGTAATGCCAGAATCACTAACTACATTTTTTTTTTAAATATAATTTATTTTATTATCATTAATTTACAATTACATGTGCAATATTACGATTATTAAACTACCCCTTCATCAGGTCCCCCCCACCAACCCCATTACAGTCACTGTCCATCAGCGTAGTGAGATGCTATAGAATCACTACTTGTCTTCTCTGAGTTGTACTGCCCTCCCCGTGCCCCCAACATTACATCTGCTAATCGTAATGCCCCTTTTTCCCTCTTATCCCTCCCTTCCCGCCCATTTTCCCCAGTCCCTTTCCCTTTGGTAACTATTAGTCCGTTCTTGGGTTCTGTGAGTCTGCTGCTGTTTTGTTCCTTCAGTTTTTTTCTTTGTTCTTATACTCCACATATGAGTGAAATCATTTGATACTTGTCTTTTCCGCTTGGCTTATTTCACTGAGCATAATACCCTCTAGCTCCATCCATGTTGTTGCAAATGGTAGGATTTGTTTTCTTCTTATGGCTGAATAATATTCCATTGTGTATATGTACCACATCTTCTTTATCCATTCATCTACTGATGGACACTTAGGTTGCTTCCATTTCTTGGCTATTGTAAATAGTGCTGCAATAAACATAGGGGTGCATCTGTCCTTTTCAAATTGGGCTGCTGCATTCTTAGGGTAAATTCCTAGGAGTGGAATTCCTGGGTCAAATAGTATTTCTATTTTGAGTTTTTTGAGGAACCTCCATACTGCTTTCCACAATGGTTGAACTAATTTGCAGTCCCACCAGCAGTGTAGGAGGGTTCCCTTTTCTCCACATCCTCGCCAACATTTGTTGTTGTTTTGTGTTTTGGATGTTGGCCATCCTCACTGGTGTGAGGTGATATCTCATTGTGGTTTAATCTGCATTTCTCTGATGATTAGCGATGTGGAGCATCTTTTCATGTGCCTGTTGGCCATCTGAATTTCTTCTTTGGAGAAGTGTCTATTCATGTCCTCTGCCCATTTCTTAATTGGATTATTTGCTTTCTGTTTGTTAGGTGCATGAGTTCTTTATATATTTTGGATGTCAACCCTTTATCAGATACGTTTTTTATGAATATATTCTCCCATACTGTAGGATGTCTTTTTGTTCTACTGATGGTGTCCTTTGCTGTACAGAAGCTTTTCAGCTTGATATAGTCCCACTTGTTCATTTTGCTTTTGTTTCCCTTGCCCGGGGAGATATGTTCATGAAGAAGTTGCTCATGTTTATGTCCAGGAAATTTTTGCCTATGTTTTTTTCTAAGAGTTTTATGGTTTCATGTCTTACATTCAAGTCTTTGATCCACCTTGAGTTTACCTTTGTGTATGGGGATAGACAGTAGTCCAGTTTCATTCTCTTACATGTAGCTGTCCAGTTTTCCAACACCAGCTGCTGAAGAGGCTGTCATCTCCCCATTGTATATCCAAGGCTCCTTTATCAAATATTAATTGACTGTATATGTTTGGGTTAATGTTTGGATTTTCTATTCTGTTCACTGGTCTGTGGGTCTGTTTTTGTGCCAATACCAAATTGTCTTGATTACTGTGGCTTTGTAGTAGAGCTTGAAGTCAGGGGGTGTAATTCCCCCTGTTTTATTCCTCCTTCTCAGGATTGCTTTGGCTATTCGGGGTCTTTTGTGGTTCCATATGAATTTAAGAATTATTTGTTCCAGTTCATTGAAGAAAGCTGTTGGTAGTTTGATAGGGATTGCATTGAATCTGTAGATTGCTTTAGGTAGTATAGCCATTTTGACAATATTTATTCTTCCTAGTCAAGAGCATGGGATGAATTTCCATTTGTTAGTATCCTCTTTAATTTCTCTTAGGAGTGTCTTGTAGTTTTCAGAGTATAGGTCTTTCACTTCCTTGGTTAGGTTTATTCCTAGGTATTTTATTCTTTTTGATGCAATTGTGAATGGAATTGTTTTTCTGATTTCTGTTAGTTCATCGTTAGTGTATAGGAAAGCAACAGATTTCTGTGTGTTAATTTTGTATCCTGCAACTTTGCTGAATTCAGATATTAGTTCTAGTAGTTTTGGAATGGAATCTTTAGGGTTTTTTTTGTACAGTATCATGTCATCTGCAAATAGTGACAATTTGACTTCTTCTTTACCAATCTGGATGCCTTGTATGTCTTTGTTTTGTCTGATTGCTGTGGCTAGGACCTCCAGTACTATGTTGAATAACAGTGGAGAGAGTGGGCATCCTTGTCTTGTTCCGATCTTAGATGAAAAGCTTTCAGCGTCTCGCCGTTAAGTATGATGTTAGCTGTGGGTTTGTCATATATAGCCTTTATGATGTTGAGGTACTTGCCCTCTATACCCATTTTGTTGAGAGTTTTAAGCAGGAATGGATGCTGAATTTTGTCAAATGCTTTTTCAGCATCTATGGAGATGATCATGTGGTTTTTGTTCTTCTTTTTTGTTGATGTGGTGGATGATGTTGATGGATTTTCGAATGTTGTACCATCCTTGCATCCCTGGGATGAATCCCACTTGATCATGGTGTATGATCCTCTTGATGTATTTTGAATTCGATTTGCTAATATTTTGTTGAGTATTTTTGCATCTACGTTCATCAGGGATATTGGTGTGTAATTTTCTTTTTTGGTGAGGTCTTTGCCCGGTTTTGGTATTAGAGTGATGCTGGCTTCATAGAATGAGTTTGGAAGTATTCCCTCCTCTTCTATTTTTGGAAAACTTTAAGGAGAATGGGTGTTATTTCTTCTCTATATGTCTGGTAGAATTCAGAGGTGAATCCATCAGGCCCAGGGGTTTTGTTCTTGGGTAGTTTTTTGATTACCAATTCGATCTCGTCACTGGTGATTGGTCTGTTTAGTTTTTCTGTTTCTTGCTTGGTCAGTCTTGGAAGGTTGTATTTTTCTAAGAAGTTGTCCATTTCTTCTATGTTTTCCAGCTTGTTAGCATATAGATTCTCATAATAATCTCTTATGATTCTTTGTATTTCTGTGGGGTCTGCCGTGATTTTTCCTTTCTCATTTCTGATTGTGTTTATGTGTGTAGATTCTCTTTTCCTCTTAATGAGTCTGGCTAGGGGTTTATCTATTTTGTTTATTTTTTCAAAGAACCAGCTCTTGGTTTTATTGATTTTTTCTATTGTTTTATTCTTCTCAATTTTATTTATTTCTTCTCTAATCTTTATTATGTCCCTCCTTCTGGTGACTTTGGGCCTCATTTGTTCTTCTTTTTCCAATTTCAGTAATTGTGTCTTTAGACTATTCATTTGGGAATGTTCTTTCTTCTTTATATAGGCCTGGATTGCAATATACTTTCCTCTTAGAACTGCCTTTGCTGCGTCCCACAGAAGTTGTGGCTTTGTGTTGTTGTTGTCATTAGTCTCCATATATTCTTTAATTTCTGTTTTGATTTGGTCGTTAACCCATTGATTAATTAGGAGAGTGTTGTTAAGTCTCCATGTATTTGTGAGCCTTTTTGATTTCTTTCTAAAATTTATTTCTAGTTTTATACCTTGTGATCTGAGAAGTTGGTTGGTAGGATTTCAATATTTTTGAAATTACTGAGGTTCTTTTGTGGCCTAGTATGTGGTCTATTCTGGAAAATGTTCCATGTGCACTTGAGAAGAATGTGTATCCTGTTGCTTTTGGGTGTAGAGTTCTGTAGATGTCTGTTAGTCCATCTGTTCTAGTGTGTTGTTCAGTGCCTCTGTGTCTTTACTTATTTTCTGTCTGGTTGATCTGTCTTCTGGAGTGAGTGGTGTGTTGAAGTCTCCTAAGATGAATGCATTGCTGTCTATTTCCTCCTTTAATTCTGTTAGTATTTGTCTCACATATGCTGGCGCTCCTGTGTTGGGTGCATATATATTTATAATGGTTATATCTTCTTGTTGGACTGACCCCTTTATCATTATGTAATGTCCTTCTTTATCTCTTGCTACTTTCTTAGTTTTGAAGTCTATTTGTCTGGTACAAGTACTGCAACACCTGCTTTTTTCTCTTTGTTGTTTGCATGAAATATCTTTTTCCATCCGTTCCCTTTCAGT